>JH719946.1:1718953-1741226 GCA_000231845.2 Tetrahymena malaccensis 436 | reverse complement strand
ATGTTTCATATTTAGATTCTATTTTTTTTAAAATTGTCTCTAGATTTTCAATAATTTCTTATGATGTATCAAATGATTTGTCTTCATTTATTTAAATGAGTCTTTTGTACTAAAACTCGAGATTTTTGAAAATTTTTTCTTATTTTTCTTTAATTTATTTTTGGTCTTTATTTGCTCTAATTTTTTATTATTCTAAGTCTTAAATAGCAGCGTCTGTTTTATTTAAATCATCTTTTTAATATTATATCATTTTCGAACATTCTTCTTCAGACTCCAATATTTCAACATTCATCACTTTTGTTTATTTAGCTAAATTATAAGAATTTAATAGTTTTTCAATAGCTTTCTTAATATCATCTGTAGATATTACCTTACTTTCACCTTTAAAACTCTGAATAATTATTTCTACTATTTCAAACACATCTAAAATACCAACTCTTTCTTTTTCCTTTACTTTATCTTCCAAACAAATATTCTTTAAAAATCCTTTAATGGCTAAATCCACATCTTCAAAGTCAACTTTTCCATTATTTTTAAAAATAGCGTAGCCTATTTTAAAAATATCTTGATATTGTTTAATTTAGTTTAGTTTATCAAATCCTGGAAGCTTGCTTCCGTTTTCAACAAGATTTAAAATTTGATTCAAAATAACCTAAATTTAATTTATAAAAAATTATGAAACTTTATTATTGTAAATGATAAATAAAATCTATTACTTCATTGTTACTTGATTAGATTGAGCGGCATATTTAAATCACTGAAAAAATAATATTCTTATAAGCATATGTTATAGCTTCTTCTGATATAAGTTCAATTTCTTGTTCTTCTTCTTGACCAATTCTAACTTTTATCAATTAATCAACGTTTTCAGAAAGTTTTTCTTTTAATTATTATTATTATTCTGTAATTTATTTTTTGTTATTCCTGTTATCTCCAGATTTATTTGTGTCTCTTTTTTAATTTTAATAATTATAATCTGCTGAAATTATTGGTTTAAGCTCCTTATTCCAAAGAGTAATCATATTTGCTAAAGCAATACAAAATACATTTATTAAATGATCTTAGTAGTTTCCTTTAAAATTCTCTTAAGGGAAAGCAAATTCCCAAACAAAATCAAAAACAGGCCCATTTAGATTTATAAATTAAATTCTTTTTACCAACTCCTTACCCTTTTTCTTTTAGAACAAATTGATAAGAGCATTAACAAACTACCTTATTGAATTTTTTAGCTCAGCCTTTTAATCTTTAATCAAACACCAAATGAGATTGAATAAATCATCTCTGAGTTCCTTATCAACGAAGCTTATCTATATTAATAACATTATAAAATTTAAAATTTTAAAGAAAATACTATCAATCCTCATTTATTAGCATAAAAAAAGTATTTTTTTAATTTAAAAATTATATGTTTTTTTAAAATTATATATTTTTTGATAACTAATTAATTTGAGCCATCATTAATGAAGATTTATAGTATGATATTTTTTTACCTATTGTTATATCATAGCTTTAGCCTTCTCTTCGAGCTTTATAGAAATATTCTATGTATATGCAAGAGGATCTTAAGACATTTTAATAATCTCTTGTCCCAATTTAGAAACAGAAGCTGGATCTTTTATCATAATTTCAAGATTGTTTTATATATCTTCTGATGTAGAGGCATCTATGATTCCAAATTTTGATGCTTCAATTGTGATGTCTTTTATAGTATCAGTAGGCACCATATCAGCTATTCTATCCTAAATGTCCATCTTTTTTAACAAATCTTAGAATTGACTAAATGTCTTATTCTATAAATAGTCAGATATTATTTTAAATCCATTTTATGATATTTCTCTGAAATCACTAGTTAAGTTAATATAACCCAATATTTAAATTATAAAGTGTGTAATTAAAAATTTTTACTTATATTTTTTTGTTACTAGAGTGACAAAGGTTGCTGCTGAAGTAGCATAAGGTAAGAAAGCATTCGGATTGATAATAGCACCCAACATCAGCCATATAGCAACCATACAAAGATAAACTGCAAATGTATAAAAAGAGATAAAAACAATGCACCACACAATTTTAGTAAAAAATTTTAATTAAAACTTCGAATATATAGTAAAGTATTTTTCTTGAGGGAATTGTATATTTCCATAGTAAATAAGCAGATCGTAAAAACAGAACCAAAAAAACACTTAAGTAATAGCAATTATGACTACAACAAAATAGCTTTCATCTAATAGCTTGGCAGGTATAGATTCAGGGTAATGTAAAAGTGTATTGTAGAAAATTAATCTCATTGGAGGAATTAAGGAATATGAAGATTATTAAACTCTAATAAATATGACTAAAAAAATTAAAGGACAACCTATCAATACCATCACTAAAGAGTGAAGAAAAACTACAAATATATCTATGATATATTCAGAATAAGGTTTTTTTGGCTCTTCAATAAACTTTGAAAATTTTTCCTCTTCTTCTGTATCATAATTATGATTTTATTAAAATCTGTCTTCATCGAGAAATATCTTAAAATGATCTTCAACTTTTTATTTATCAATAACATAATTAAGTTCATTTTTTCTATCATATTTCTCAACCCATTATTGAGGCATATAAACTGTAGATATACCATAGTCTCTCTTTAATGAGCCTTCATTTAACTATATCTCCTACATGTGGTTAAAATTACAGAATTCCTATTTCATATTTTTAAAAATGTTTAAATTCTATACGAAAAATACAAATATATTATGAGTGGTTAAGTAAATAAAATTATTTGTTTAATAAATAATCTTAAAATACTTCAAGATTAAAAGCAAATAAATTGACTGGCTCAAAAAAAAATTTAATAATTTAAAAGGATCTATAATTATTACTTAATAATAACTTTCTAACTCTGATGATTCTATGCGATCTGTTTCAAAATTTGTTATGCTGCAGCAACTTGATATAAATAAATCTAATGATGTCTTATTTGATTACTCAGACATTATTGTGACCATTTTTTAGTTGTATTTAATGTAAGTAAAGTATTAAGTTTAGGCCCCAATTTTAGATACAATTTTAAAACCCCTCTTTGTTAAATATTTTAAATTTTATTTATCATCCAATTTTCTCTCAAGATACTAGTTCAAATAACAGAATTTTTCGTAAAGCTATTTCATTTAACTTCCTAATATTTGATATTTTTCTAGATTATGTATATCTTCTTCCTTATCATTACTTTTCTCTTTTTTAAAGAGAAGTTCGTAAAATTCTTCTATAGAATTTCTTTATGTTTTTAATAGCAAATTTGTTATGTAGTCAATAAAAGCAATTAAAGGAGGTGAGGAAAGAATTACTTTTTTGAATAATTTTGGTATACTACAAAATGAATATGAAGGAGCAAAGACTTAGCTTTCATTTTCAGGATTTTTATCTAAATCTTCTAAAGGTTTATCTTCCTGAATTATTATTTTAATTTAAAATTTATTGATTGACTGTCTCTCAAATTATCAAAATTTAAGTAAAATAAACCATACCTCAATTTTTTTTTCTTTTTATAATGATGAATATTTTCTTAGACTTTCCATATGATTAAGGATCCAAATATAATTTTTATTAATAGCAAAGACTAGAATTATCGTTAATATAATACCTAAAATGCCTGAAAGAATACAGCTGACATAAATAGCAGAACTTAAGTAATCTAAAAAATTTTTATTAAATAAATAAATGGGTTTTAAATTAATATAAATAATATTTACATTCTTAGGAAATATGGTAATTTGTAACAGTGTAATTTTTAGATTAATCAGAATTAATTCCTATCCATTACTCACCACTATTTCTATTTATGCTAACATCTTTGAATCCATTATAAATATCTGTCTAAACAAATTATTACGGAGGATACTTTATATCTTTTTACCATGCATTAGATGCCAATCCATGTTATGGTGCTTAATTTTACTGCATAAAATTAGTAATCATTTACTAAGTGCTGCGAATTCTCTCTAATGAAAGACTAGGGACGTATGGGCAAAATCCTGGGGATATTGTATATTAGCCAGTATATTTTTAAGTTGTCATCAATGTCAAAGTTAGCCATCCAAGCCAGTAAGGCTTGATATAACTATAAGCAGGATTGTATGAAAACTATAAATATATTAGTAAATTTCACTTTTAAAAAATTATGATATTTTTAATAAGTTTTTTAAAAATAATTTAAAGAGTATTTAATTTAAAGGGTCTAATAAAAATATTAAAGAAAAGAATGAAAAACTAAGTTTAGATTATTTAGAAATTATTAAGTTTTACTTAAACTTATTAGAATGTGGCTGATCTAGTAAATTTAGGACCTATTTGATATACGAATATCGGATCATAAATATTAGGATTTTAGGCTGATTTTGTCTGATTTTATAAATTAGATTATGATAAATTTGAGAAATTAATGTAATCTATGTTTTTATTATTATCTTAATTATCATTTTTGCCTGCCTTATTAAATAAGATAACGTTATCTGAGCTAAAAGCCTATGAGTACTATCCCTATCCAGAAATAACGTTTACATATATGTTTCCATAAGAATTTGAAGCGTTTAACGTTGATTAGCTTTGACCAGTATTTTTGAGTATAACTTTATTGCTATAACACCTATATTCAATAACTTTGTCAGGGCTTTAAGCAGATTTATCAAGACCCCATGGATAAACTAGATTAAATAAAAATATTATATATTTATTAAAAACAAATGGTTGAGTTTTTTTTTACTTGCTTCACATTTAGTTTAATCAGTTTAGAACTAGATGCTATTCTAATAATCCTGCAAGTTCAAAAATGTGTTCGCACTATTTGTTATTTGCTTAGAAGAAAGACAGTTATATGGATCTGTCTAGTTATAAGCAAGTTATATGTCGCTTGTAGATTATACAGAGATATCTCCTTCTCTTGTATTTATGTCTGCAGTTTTAAAAACAAAGAAGGGGACTTCTATGGATCCTTTCATACTCATGTAGGTGAAAATCTAAAATCATTTATTAACTTATAAATTAATATTAGTTTAATTTTATTTACATCTGCTTTTAAATAAGGAGCATTCATTTGAACATTCAAACCCTTAACATTCATGATATTTACATTTAATTGTTTTGAATACATAATTAGATTGCATTACTTGGTGTCTCCACAGTTTATATCCAAAGACTATAACTAAGTTTCTTTATAAATAAACATAACTATTTCGCATTCATAGCTATCAAATTCATTCTTGAAATACAGGGTTTACACTCCATTATTATTACTCTATAATTTAAATTTCAAATTTAATTTAAAGTTAATAAATTTAAGCTATCAATGAAATATTTAATTAAGAAAATTTAATAGCTGGTGGAAATTTTTAAATTGTAAAGTACTTATTTAAAATCACTGTGACCTTTATTTTTAGGATATGTGTAACTAAGATATATATTCTAATCAGAAGCTACAGATTAAGGAAAATAATAACCAGTGGACAAGAAGTTAACATCTAGAGTATATTAATCACTAAGAGAATAGTCGTAAATCATTAAAGAGCAGCTCTCTAATTCAATATTTACTTTTTCATTATTACCTAATATTAAAGATCCTCTCCAAAACCCAAAACAATAATAAGAAAACAGTAGATAGATTAACACACACAACCATATTGAAACCAATATAATAATTCTCAATTTTTTAGGTGATGAGCAAAGTGTATTTATAAATTTATCACTACATTTCGCTTGAAGCTAATTCTATTCTTAAGCTCTTTACTAATCCTAATTAGGTATAAATTTTTCTTCTTCTTCTTCTTTCTGAGTATTTTGTAATTTATCCTCTTAATCTTAATCCAATTCTTAATTTCCCTGTTAGATCAAGTACGTTTCTGTTTTCATCATTTATTAATCCGTGTTATTTTTAAATCCTTCCTTTTCACCCTTATTACAACTTAATTCAACCTGAATTGACGGAATTTATTTTATGTAAAAATATTTAATTGTTTGAAGGATTAATCAGAAAGAAAATTAAACAAAGTTATTTGAAAAAAAAAAAAATAATTTTTAATAAGATAAAAGTAATTTAGAATAAATGATAAAATTGTCATTATATTAAAAAAATCAATATACAATCACAATCATTTAATATCAAGGTGTTTATTATATTTTTTTGTACATTTATTTGTTTAAATAAACAAAGAAAAATTTTAATTTTCTTCTTAAAAATAAACATATTTTGCCTCTCTAAAAAACCATTTTTTTTGAAATATAGAGCAAAATGAAAAGTTATATATTTTAATTTAAAATTGGGTTTGTCTAAATCTAATATAAATAGTTTGATTTATTTTTAAAAAAATAATTACTTTTTAATTTTCGATATCTTGAGCATTGTTCTGGCTACCAACTTCATGAAAAATTTAGTTAAGATCGGCAAAAGAATTTTAATCTACCTTATCATAAAATTTCTAATCTGATTATTAGATATTTTTTTTTTTGTTTTTAAGTTGAGGATTTTAACAATCTGGTTCGAGTTTAAAAAGCTATCCTTCTTTTTGATCTTAATTACAGCTTGGTAAATTCTGCTTTAAGAGAATCTATTTTATGTAAAAATATTTAATTTCTTAGAAGAATTAATCAGAAAATTATACAAGTTATTTGGGGAAAAAAAAAAAAAAATCAATTTTTAATTAAGTAAAAGTAATTTAGAATAAATGATGAAATTGTCATCATATAAAAAATCAAAATACAATCACAATTTACTTAATATCCAAATGTTTATTAAATTATTTTGTACATGTATTTACTTTAAATAAACTAAGAAAAATTTTAATCTTTTTCTTAAAAATAAACATATCTAAAAAACATTTTTTTATTGAATATTTAGCAAAATGATGTGTTTTTATTTTTAAAAAAATAATTACTTTGTCATTATCTTTAATATTGCCAGCATTAACATCAATTATATTTGTCTAGCAATCAGCTGCAGGAACTATTGAGGGAGGAACAAAAACCTTTTAATCTACATTATCATCTTATTTGTAAGCTGATAATTAGATATTTTCTCCACTATTATCATGAGGATTGTTGTGGATAGAACTCATCATTTTGATATTCTGATTCTATTTATACACTTTTCAGGTACTCTGGTGGTGATACTAATAATTCTTTTATTTTTTTTTAACGATTTTTCAAAATAATAATTTTACCTTTTCTTTTCTTTTTTGCTTGCGTTTTTCAGCTACTTCAACTTTTTCTAATTTATTAAATATTTATTTTTTTGATTTTTAAGAGCGCATTTAAATTAAAAATATCTACATTAATAATAGTTTTATTCTATGGATCAATTTCACTATTAATATTTCCCACCCATTTCATAGAGAAGATATTTTATTTATTTCTTTTTATATTTTCTAAACTTTAATACTATTTATTTTTATATAACAACTTTATTTCGATATTTATAAAATTGATATTAATTTTCGAAAACGAAAAATATAAAATAATTAAAATAATTTTAAATGTTTCCATTTTTTCCTTAGTAAAAATTGGTTGATTTATACTAAACTCTAAAAACAGTGTATGCTAAGATTATTTTTTATCTTAATTTATATTCTTTGTAATCTTATTTTTTAAGATTTAATTTATTGGTGATTTCAATAAAAATGAAATGTTCTTATTTACCATAAATTAAAATCTAAAGCATAATACATGAATCACTTTTTTCAAAAATGTTAAACCAAAAATATTATTTGAGAGAATATTGATACTAGAAAAGGACTATTTTATTAAGTCAAATAGTTTCAAAATATAATTATTTTTTAATAGATATTATAGATAATATTTTATAATCTCTTTTAAAAAAGCTTAAATTTAAAATAAATATCAATCAAATTAATGTTTTTACAACAATTCTACTTCTTGAATTTAGATTATAATTATTTGAGTCATATAATTGGAGTGAAATTAAAGAAAATTCAATTTATTAGAAATAATAAAATATTTAAATTTATACAGATATTAAATCTGTAAACTAAGTAAGAAAGAGATTAATTTAGAAACTTTATTAAGATATTTATAAGCAGAGGTAATTTGATAAAGCAAATATTCTTTATATGGATAATATTTAATTTCATATCTTTAATTTAATTAGTATAAAAAAATAAATAAAAAAATTTTATTATTTTATGAATTTAATTTACCTCAAATTAAAAGAATATTTAAATTTATTCTAAACATAGATTTTATATCTGTAAACAAATTAAGAAATAAGATATTTCTTTATAAAATAAGGAGGTTAATTTAGAAATTTTATCCCACATTACTAAGATATTTATAAAAAAAGGTAATTTAGTGATGCAAAGATTCTTTTAAATGGCAATATTAAATTTTACAATCTTAATTTACTTGTGTATAAAAATATAAACTAAAAATATTTTATTATTATTATCAAAGAGGGGTGTACTTAATTTTAGTAAGGTTTGCTAAATATGAAAAATGTTGAGCTTTAAATATGAGAATATCTTCAAAATATATTTTATTCTTTATGTTTTAGCCCTCTCTTTTAAAATTTGAATATACCCCATTATGCCCTCATTTTTTAAATTTATATTCATTTATAAATAAAATACATGAAAAACAAATAATAAATGGCTATGTGCTATTTATCAGTAATAGCCACTTTTTAAAATAGCAAAGTGTTATCTATAAATGCTCATAATCCGTTTGTAAAAAATGAATGATATGCGCTCTTCTTTTATTCAAATACGCAGTTTTGTTTGTTGAAAACTAATACTCCATAGTAATTATTGCATGTATAAATTTTGATGAATAAATAATTTTAATTTTCGTCTTAAAAAACCGGGATATATTTTTTGAAATGAAAGGAAAATATATTCAAGTAAGTAAAAATCATACAATCTGCTATTTAATTTATGATGAATTGAAAGATTATGAACATTTTCTACTTTATGATATAATCTAAAATAAATAAGACTAGAATAAGTATGTTTTAAAAATAATATCTTGATAATTAGCTATTTTTAAAAGCGATTTTTCTTATGTACAAGTATTTTTGAGAAAGTCCTTCTAATTTAGCCATTATTGTTATTGGAATGGGATTCATAATTTAATAGTCTTTTTTTTATAAAAATCTTTAAGAGTTTTAATGCATAGGATCTAAGGAATAGTAAAATATTAGATCTTATGCTTGCTAAAAAGCACATAAGAAGTTTTTAGTTTAAAATTTTAAAAACTTTATGAGCTAATTTGCTATAACAATTATCATTAGCTATTTTAATATGCGCATTTTCTTATGTCCCAATTTTTTAGAGAACATCTTTCTAATTCATTTTCTATTGAGTTCATAACTTATTATTAAAAAAAAACATTTAAAAAGTTTCAATGAATAAAATCCCAAAACGAATAGTAAAAAATGAGATCTTGTGCATGTAAAAGGTACATAAGTAAAACTTTAAAAAGCTTTATGCTCTATTTGCACATTTTTTAAAGAACATCTTTCTAGTTTATTCTATTGGAATTGAGTTCATAACTTTTTTTTAAAGAAAAAATTTAAAAAGTTTCGAAGCACAAAATCCTAATTAATAGTAAAGTATATGAGATCTTGTGCTTTTAAAAGGTACCTAAGTAGTTTTTTTTGTTTAAAATTTAAAAAAGCTTATGAGCTAGCTTGCATAACTATTATCATTAGCTATTTTAATAACCGCTATCTCATATTTCCAAATTTTTTAGATAACATTTTTCTAATGTATTCTATATTTGCATTGAATTCATAATTTAATAATCTTTTGAATGAAGAAAATCTTTAAAGAATTTCTCTTCATAAAATCCCTAGAATAGTAAAATATGATATCTTGCATTTGCTAAAAGGTACATAAATAGTTTTTATTTTAAAATTTAAAAAAATTCATTAACTAGTTTGCTAAAACAACTATCCATCTTGATGAATTTGTGTTTTTTTCTCTTTGATTTTTAAATTTCAATATTTAACTTATATGGCAAATAATGAAAGTTTAAAAGTAATTAATTTTTCTGGAATAATCAAAAGATATAATAGAAAAACAATAAAATGAGAGTTTATTTTTGATTAATATAAAAAAAATATTTTAAAAATATTAATAAATAAATTTTTTGAATAATTTTTTATACATAAAATTTATTCTATATTTACTTTTTTAATAAAAGAAAACCTTTTCTTTTTAAAATTTTTAATTAATAAGTTATCCAAGCTAAAGCATTATGTCATATTTAATTTTTATTTAGATATCAATAAATTTTAAAATAATTATCACCTAAAATACATAAAATGCTAAATAATTTGTTAAAATTATTTTTATATAAATTTTAAAATTAAATTATAATTTATTGTAATAATAAAATAGTAAAAAGTTTCGTAATTTAAAAACTAAATAGTGTTTTTAAAAATATTTAAGGAGTATATTATACTACAAAACAATAAATACTATCAAAAAAAAATTATTTTTGACAACTTTTTAAATAAAATTTTTTCACAAGGAGACAAGGAGAGTTAAAATCTGAATATTTTGTGGGTTTTCCCTAGTAATTTAATATGGTTGATTATAAATATGACATTATTTTTTTTATTGGTTTCCATTATTTCCAAAAATCCTATAGTTTACCCCAGATTCCATTTCTTTTTGTTACTGTTGGCTTTTTTAAAGCTTTTAGTGTTTTTTGAGTCTAGGTTTTTGTAATTTAGAAATCATTTTTTAATATTATATTTATATGATTATTATGCGTCAAATTGATTTCATATTTGAATGGTTTTTAATTAAAAAATATACTACTTACTGTCTACATTATTTTTTAATTAACTGTATTTAAACTAGCTTAAATGTATTTAAAAATATAATAACAACAAAGAAATATTATCAATCATCTTTTAGTGAAATCATTTAGTTATTCCTAAATTTGCTAAATTCTATATATTTTCACAACTAATTCAACTTAACTATGAAATCTGAACTCGACATCTTATTACCTCTTTTAAATTATATAATTAATCACAAATATATTTTAATAATAAAAAAAATTATAAAGTAAAAATAGATATTTCAATTTACTACAACTCAAACTAATATGTTAAAAATAAAATTAATTTAAACATAAAAATATAAAAATAATTGAAAATATTATTAGGATTCATTTTTCGTGAAGATAAATTTTATGTATCTCATTTTTTTTATCACATAATTATTAATTTAATAACTATTTAAATTTTTAAATACTATTTTCCTAATTATTTTTTCTACTTTCTTGTAAATCAGTCTTAATATTTTCTATTAATTCTATCATAGATGTTTAATGATCTAATTGCTGCATTAATATTCCATTCAAAAGCATGCAAGGTAGAAATATATAACCGCTAGTTAAGGCTTTTATGTATATAACATATACTGATGATGAATAAAATATTTTTTTTTAATTTCTTAACCTATTTTAAAAATATTTAAAAATGAACTTCTGTCTTGATTTTAATATTATGAATGTATTATGAGAGATATATTCTATTTATCTAACTATATTATCAAACTTTATATAGAGATTCTACAAATAAATAAATACAGACAAATAATAAAAAATAAATATAATAAAATATATTTTTATTATTTACTCTAATAGGAATTTAAAGTAGTGATAATAAGATAAATTAAATTTTCACTGTCCATAAAACCTTTATTTAAAAAACTAAATAAAGAAAAAAAAGACATTCCTTTTTGCTTTGAGCAAAATACTAAATTTTTTCTATTGAGTCAAAAAGAAACTAAAACTCTTTTAAATTGCCTTCTTCTAAAAAAGCCAGAAAAGTAGTTATTTATATTTTTTTAATTTCATGAAAAGATATTCTAATATCCTCTTTGCTTAAATTTCCTTCATTTTTCATAATGTTAATATATTATTCTTTAATTTTTTTATATCTTCCGTTAAAAATTAACTTTTCTAGTGGATTTTCAGTTGTTTGAATTTCAATAAAACTTTAATAATTAGAATTTTCTTTATATATTTTATATTCTAATATCTCCTTTTTTTTCTTCTTCTAATTCTGAAATAAATTCAAAATGTGTGATGCATTTATTTTAAGTTTAACAGAGTCTTTTTCAAATAATTAAATTAGCAAAGGGATTTGAGATTTTAAGAATATGTTTATATTTGTTGATATTTTGCTCTTAACATATGGTAAATGAGGTATAGGGAAAATAGTTTCAAATAATTTAGAATGCTTCCATTTACAATTTAACTTATGATAAATAGAAAAATTATGATAAACTTCTACTTTGCATATAATCCTAAGTAATGAAACTAGAAGAAGATATCTTAAATAAATAATATTTTCCTAATTATTTAACTATTTTTTGACTAGAAAATTTACCATCAAATTTTTATCAGAGCATCTTTGTAAATTATTTTCTATTGAAATTGAGTTCATTATTTTATTCTAAAATAATTTTATAATCCTTACATTATTAAAACCTTTGAAGATTTAAAATATATTAAATCCCATTAAATAATAAAATATGAGATTTCGTGCAAAATGGTACATAAAAAATATTTATGGGCAGATTTGATATACTTGTTTTTCATTTTGAAGTATTTATGTTTGTTTTTTTCAAGTTTTAGTAATTCAATTTTAAGTTAAGACAACCAATCATAACAAAAATTTCAAAGGCTATGTTTTATAAATTAGTTAATTTTTATGGAATATTTTAAAATAATAAAAAACTTAATTTTAATACCTAATATTTTTTCAAAATTAATTCATAAATTTAAATAGAAAAATGTTTAGTAGAATTTTTATTTAATCACATATTTTATTTAAAAATAATATTTAATTGGAATATAGTAGCTCAATAAGCTAAAATATTTTATCATTTTTAGTATTCTATATTTTAGATTATTAATTGAAAATTTATTATTTTAAACGAAATTTTTATTATTATCTGCTCATAAAAAATAACTAATAAATATATATCAATAATAAATAGAATTAGTATATTACAATAAAAAGTAAATGTTTATGAACATTCATACGTAAAAATATAATTTAATAAATTAAGATTAAATAATAATAATTTTATATTTCATTTATAAATTTAAAAACTCAATAACATAAAATAATTATAAAAGAATTATTTTTTAGTCACTTTAAAATAGGATTTAAATATAAAAAATAAACCAAATTTTTTTACAAAAAAACATTGTTGAAACAAAGAAATTTATGTTAATTTTTGAATTGCTAAATTTAAAAGTAGTTTTAAAACAGAATATTCTTCAAAGTTAATTAAAATATTTTATAATTTTATTATGTGATTAATTATTGCCTTGCAGATGTGATAAATATAATAATTCGGATTAATATTAAATATATAAATCATAAATCATAAAAGCCTAAATGTAAAATTTATTTTTTAAATAAATAATTATTTTATGGAATTTTAATTTTTTTTATTTAATTCCATTTTTAATTTAAATATCAATACTATTTTAAATTATTAAACCTTTTTTTTATTTTTTATAATTTAATTCGATTTTATCAAAAATCATTAAAAATTCTATTTTATATTTATTTAGTAATTAGTAAATAAATTTCTACAAGTAGCTATATATCCAACCATAAATTAAATTTAAATAAATTATAAAATATATTTAACCAAAAATACATAAAAGGATAAATAATATGTAATTATCTGTAACTAAACTTTAAAAATAAATAATAATTGGTTTTATAATTTAAATAGTAAAAAGTTACATTGATTAAAAATAAAGTTATAGAATTTAAAAATATTTAATTAGTAAATTATTATTGAAAATTATAATTACTATCAGCTATGAGACAAATCTTTCAAAAGTTTTAAAATATTGTTAAAAGAAAACAATAATAAATCTAATAAGATAATTTAATTTTTTTAACCCATTTTACTAGCCATTTTTATCAGCCTATTCTTATGAAAACAATAATTGAATAAAAAATCAGATTATTAGTAAAATATTAATTTAATTTTGAAAGTATATGGTCTTATTAGAATCAAATTATTTTTAATTTATTGTATAAATTAGAAGAACTTACAGAAAAATTGTACAAGATAAGCCAGAGGTTTGAAAAACTTAATAAATATAAAAGAAATATTTGCATTTACTATTGATTTTTATGTTGTTATTATTTTTATTGCAAATTTATTGGTAAAAATAACATTTGATTTTATTAGTATAATTCATTAATTGCAACAATAAATGGCAAAAATAAATTATATTAAAAAAGACAAAAAGTACTGTTTTAATTTTCTGAAGTGAAAAAGGAATCACTAAAGAATAAAACTAATCTAATTAATTTGAGTTTTCCTCATATTTAGAATGAAGTTATAAGAAGATCCTATTAATTCTTTTATAAGCATTTGATATGAATTTTTACTTATTTAGAAGAGAAATGAGTCATATTATTTACATTATTATCAAATTAAAAAGATTACATCTCTATCAATCAGATTATATTTTTCCATTTTTTAATCAATCTTTTGTCTTTACTTTTTTAATCTATTAGATCTAATTTTGAATTATCTATTTTCCTTGATAAATAATTTCACAATTTAACAAAATATTGTAGAATTAAATATAAATTAGTTTATTTATCTTAGAAAAACTAAAATATAGTTTTTTTGCTTATTTCTCTAAGTTTACTACTGAATTTATGATAAAAACTATTAAAAAATGAGTAATCTTACTATATTTATTATTTTTTTATATCATTAAATTAGGTTTTTTAATTGACAGCTAGTTTCAATAAGTTGAGTTTCGTTTCATATGCAATAAGATTTTTTTTAATGAAAGCAAACATATCATTTATATTAAATGAGTGACACATCTAAATTAATTAGCTCATCCTTCCATTTTTATTCTTTATAATATTTTAATGCAAATTTTTGAGTAAACTATTTGACATTGCTATTTAGACATATTATATTTGAATTTAATTATTATAATTTAATAGTACTAAGTCATTCATATTTTTACAAAGTGGGGGATTTTATTCAATACCACATAAAAATTATGTTACAGTAAATAAATAAATACATATCAAATTGATAATAAAAATAAGACTAAATAAAAGGTGATCTTCTTTTTGAATTAATTCATAGACTATGTACATAGATTAATGAATTAGGACTCTTACTAGATGAGTACATTTCTTTGATAATCAATTTTCTTTTTTAATATATTTCTTAAACTAAAAATTGATCAAAAAGCAAATTAAAAACAAAATAAGCCGAATTTTTTTACATGAAACTATAAGTTCTTTCATTTTTATAAGAATACAATTATAAATACTTAGCATACATATTATTAGGTTATCAAAATTATATATTAAATTTAATATTTAAACTATTTTTTTCGTATTTACAGGCAACTTCATCTTACTTGGATATCTTGCGCTTGTGTTTGTATCTTCTGAAACTGAAAAAAACTTAAATACTCAAGTCTTAGACTCATATTTTAGTTCTGATATAGGTTTATAGCAAAATACAGATGAAATTTTTTAAGTTGAATCCGATGATAGAAATTATGTCTAACTATAAATTATACCAGCTTAAAAAAATATCTATCCATAAATACCTTTAGAATATATTATTCAATTTAATCCTGCTCTTTAGTTTTGTTTGTATTTTCAATTTGTTTCTAAAACTTTTATTAATATCTCACCTTTATTAAAATAGAAAATTTGCTAGATAAATACAAATATTAACAAATTTTAATAGCTTGGTAAATGTTTTATAAGATAATAGAAAATAAATTTAACAATTTAAATTGACTTTTTGTACTGAAAATGAATTTTAAGACCACTAAATAACTCTAATTATTAAAATTAGCTCGCCATTTATTACTAAATAACTTAAGGGAATACTTGAATAAAACAAAAACTCGATTATGTAAAATTTTTATTAAAATTTTGTTTAAGCTAAAAAAATTTAATGTTTAATTAGAATTACTTTAATCACTACCCAAACGTTAACTAAATCTTCGATTTAAAAACAATGCAGTAACTCTTTTGATTATTATTAATAAGAAAAATAATTTAGAGATAGCAATTAAAAAAATAACATGATTTTGCATTCTAAGATAAAATAAACAAGAATCCTAGGTGGAGGTTGGGGTAATAACGGAAATAGAAATGGAAACGGAGGAGGATGGAGTGGTAATGGGAATGGAAATGGAGGAAATTGGGGAGGTAATAACTGTCCTACTGGATGTTAATGCGATAAATGGAATTCGTGTAATTCATGTTAATCAGGCTTTTATAATGATAGCAGTTAGTCGAATGGTAGACGCTCTCAGTCGTATAGCTGCTAATAATGCGATTAATCTTGCTAGGAGTGTTAAGGAGGATCTCAAAATGATTGCACTTCATGCTAATAAAATTATTTCCTTAATTAAGACGGTTCTTGTTAAATTTGTAATACTAATTAGGGTTATTACATTAGTAATGGGCAATGCCTAAAATGCGATAGTAATTGCTTATCTTGCTAGGTTTCAAGTACTACATGCATTTCTTGTAACAGTCCTTAAATTTTAAATTTGTCTTCACAATGTGTAACATGTGATATAACAAACGGTTATTTTGTTTCGCCTTAAAATATCTGTACTCCTTGTGACTCTTCTTGTCTTACATGCAGTGGACCTAACAATACAAATTGTAATAGTTGTAAAAATAATTTTATTTTGTCAAATAATAAATGTATAATATGTGATACTACAAATGGAAATTACTTAAATAATGGTTAATGTTTAAAATGCGATCCAACTTGCAAAACATGTAATGGAATTAATAAAAATAATTGCATTACTTGCTAAATAAATACCTATTTAAGGACAGACAATACTTGCTAAACATGCAATGTCTAAAATGGATATTATTTAACAGGTTCTAACATTTGTAAATAATGTGACTCTAGTTGTAAGAAATGTAATGGAGATAACCCAAACAATTGTCTATCTTGTTATCCTAATATGTATTTGAAAAATGATGGAACATGCTCTTCCTGTACAGATTCAAAATACTATAAAGATTAAACTTTGATGAAATGCCTTCCTTGCGATTCTTCTTGTTAAACTTGCTCTAACTCAAACAGCAATAGCTGTCTTACTTGTCCTCCTGGAAAATATCTTTATCCTGATAATTCTTGCTCTGACTGCTAAATTTCAAATGGATATTTTATAGATACTTAAACTAATCCTAGCATTCCTCGCTGCTAAAAATGCTTTTCCACATGCTTATCATGCTAAGATGCAGGCGAAGGCTCTTGTACAACTTGTAGACCCTCATTTTTAAAAATGAATCCATATACTGGAGCATCTTTTAAATGTGTTTAATGCAATACTTCATTAGGTTAGTACAGTACTTCAACTGATTGCTTCAATTGTGATCCTTCTTGTAAAACTTGTACCAATGGAAATAATACTTCCTGCACAACCTGTGCTGATAATTTATATTTTGTTTAATCAGGAGCTAATAAATTATGTTAAAGCTGTTAAATAAGTGGTTCATAGTTTATTGACTCAAATGGTTTTTGTTAAAATTGTAGTAGCAATTGCTTAAAATGTTAAGGAAATGCTAACACTTGTATTGATTGCTAGAATGGGTTATACCTCAAGAAGTTAGACAATACTTGCGGATCTTGTGGTGATGGGTTTTACATTAATGGATCATTTTGTTTATAATGCGATAATTCTTGCAAGACATGCAATGGATAACAATAAAATAACTGCTTATCATGTAGTGGATCTTTAAATTTGAATTCTAATAATTAATGTGTAAATCCGTGTCCAGATAAAACTTTTTCACTTAATAATATTTGTTAAGCATGTGATCCTTCATGTGCTACATGCTCTTAGACGGCAAAATGCTCTACTTGTCCTGCTGGTTAATACATTTTTAACAATGCCTTATGCTAAGCATGCCCTTCTAATTACTATGGTGATGATGCAAGTAAAAGCTGTAAACAATGTGATTCTTCATGCTTAACATGTAATGGAGCCAGCAGTTCAAATTGTTTGACTTGTCCAGGTGATATAACATTGTTAAATGGGACTTGTCCACCTAAGTGTCCAAGCTAATAAATTTGGAAGAATAATTTATGTCAAAATTGCCATACCTCTTGTAGTTCCTGCTTTGATATTGATGAATATAGCTGCATTAGCTGTAGTGATATTAATCAGTCTTTCTTGTAAGATTAAAATGGTAAGAAAAAGTGCGTAGATTGTTCTCAGCAACCTTAATACTTTAAATAAGGAAACAATTGCTTACCCTGCCATCCAACTTGCTTAACTTGCAATAGCCAAAATGACCCAAATAAGTGTTTAACCTGTCCAGCAAATAAGTTTTTAAAAAATGATGATAATAGCTGTACTGACTGTACTGAACTAGGCTACTATAAAAACTCCACTTTTTGTTTAAAATGTCCTGTTAATTGTAATAAGTGCAGTATTTAAGGATCTAATTTGATTTGTGACGAATGCTAAGCTAACTATTTTAGAGATCCAACCCTTTCTTAATGCGTATAATGTTCTGGTGATATCTCATTTTATGTTTCTAATGATAAAATATGTTAAAAATGTGATGCTTCTTGCAAAACTTGTAATGGAGGAAACAACACTGATTGCTTATCTTGTTTTAATGGAATGAATTTGCTTAGCACAGAAAAAAGATGTATTGTATGTGGAGATGCTTATTACATTAATCCATCTGGTTAATGTTCAGCTTGTATCTAAAATTGTAGATAATGCAATGATTAAAGCACTTGTTAAGTTTGTATGACAAATAGCTCCCAATCAATTTATTTAGATGAAAACAAATAATGTGTCACGAGTTGTGACTTGAATGGAGGTAATTTTATTTAGAATGATGGAGTTTTAAAATGTTAAAAATGTGATACTGATTGCTAAGTGTGTGAAAGTAAAACTTTGTGCAAAAAATGCAAGAATAATATGTCTCTTATTTTGTAGTCAAACAATGTTGATGTTAAATGTGGAGTGTGTAATTAAAACAATTATGTTGATACTTAAGACCAATTTTGCAAAAAATGTGATCAGAGTTGTTTAACTTGCTCAGGCCCTCTTACTACTAACTGTTTAACATGCGATTAATCAAAAAATATGTATAAATATCCAGACAATACCTGTAATCTATGCTCAGGAAACTTTTATGTTGCAGGAGCTAATTGTGTATAATGTGCACCTGAATGTAATGGATGCGATTCGAATGGATGTATAAACTGTGCTTCTGGTTTTTACTTTATCTAAGGTACTAAGACATGTGGAATTTGTGACATTTAAAATGGAAAGTTTATTAATAGCTAAACATGTATGAGTTGCAATCAAAAATGTAAAACATGTTCAGGTCTTACAGAACAAGATTGTATACTCTGTAGTGGAAAATTAACTAGAGATATAAACAATTAGTGTGTGGTTTGCGATGTTGATAATGGTTTTTATATTGATGCTATTAACTAGAGATGCCTTCCATGTGCTTAAAATTGTAAAAAATGCACTGGTCCAAGTATTAGCGAATGCACTTAGTGTGCAAAAGATCTTTATTTAAGCATTGATAATAAAGGAAATTAAGTATGCTAAGAATGCATCATTAGCAATGGTTATTTTATTAACTTAAATAAATGTCTAAAGTGTGATCCCAGCTGTAAGACTTGTAATGGGGTTTCATCAAGTGAGTGCTTAACTTGCTTTTCTGGATATTTCATTATAGGAAACAATAGAAGTTGTGTTAAATGCCCTACTGGAGACTATGACAGCATAATTAGAGGAAAATAATCTTAAAATTGCGAACAATATGAGATTGTTTGCTAACAAAGTATACGCTCTGGGAATTACATTTTACAATAAAAATGCAACAAGTGCAGATAGGATTATATTTTACAGGTAGAGCCTAATCAGTGCATATAAGGTTGTAATGACATAGGCGAAAATCTTACTTTTAATGCAGATACCAAACAATGCGAATGCCAATCTTTGATGTATTACTTTAATATACCTAATAAATCTAACCAATAAGCTCAATCAATTTTTTGTTCATAGCTACCTATAGATGGCTACTTTTGTAATTAAAATAAGAAGTGTTATTAATGCAATATGAATTGTAAAGTTTGCTAAAATCGGTTCTCCTGTAGCTAATGTGAAAGTTAGTACTATTTGTGGTAAGGCTAATGCATATAAAAGTGCGAAGATAGTCAAGGTTTGACAATAAATACTGACAATTCATTAGCTCCTTCTAACTTTTGTACATGTAAGGAGGGTTACATTTTAAGATAAAAGGATAAGACCTGTGTTTTAAAACTCTAAATTGTTTCTTTGAAGCTATCAATATAAAATGATAATAATTTACTGACAATAACTTTAAATAGAACTCCATTTAAAGATGAGTCTGAAGATCTAAAACTTCTCATAGATCCATAAACTATGAAGCTAAACTAAGATTATTTTATAAAAAGCATGAGCATTGTTGATAATAAAATTTATTTTGAGATTTAAGTGACTTAGAACAGAAGAATTAGCACAATATAAATCACTCTTAATAAATAAATAAGTACTTTATCACTAAGCAACACAATTCTCACTACAGAAGAGTTTAATAAAAGCAATTAATCTTCCTAATAAAGAAATTAAGATATAAATGATGCTTCCTAAATACTAGTCCCTGACAGTGGTTCAGCTTAGAAAGTTATTACTATTTTCAAACATTTTTAAATTTTAATTATACTTTCTCATTTTCTTTAGGTCTTAGGACCTATAGCTATGTTCAAAGAAAGCATTCCATAATCAATATACACCTACTCCTTGTTAGGTGATTCATTTATATTTGAGTCTATTCCTTCCTTCCAAGAAGTCAATTGCTAAGACAGCACATAATCAATTTCAAACCAATCAGATAGCAATAATTAATCTGATTCATAAGATTCTAATTAATTAAAAATTCTATCCCAGTTTGGATTATAAAAGTTCTTGTACTCTAACTTCTTATTTCCACATTTATCTCTAGTTTTATGCACAGTATTGGTGTTTTTGAATTTGTTTGCTAGAGCCATTATGAAAGGCAAATAATACACTATGTAAATAGTAAATATATTGCTTAATATTATGTCAAATCTCAATCAAGGATATATTACACCTACAGTTTTTAGTATTTACTTTTCTCTTTAATTTAGTGAGGGTAGAGGTTTGGCTGTCTTTCAAATTTTCATTCATTTGTTTTTTTTAGCTGAAATCGCCTATATCCTGTTCAAGAAAGATAATGAATATATCGAAAATCATATTCCTAACTTTTTAGTTAATATAAACTTCAAAGCAAAAGGCAGTAAGTCTTACATACTAATAAGCTATGCTAAAAAATATTTTGTAGTTGCTATTTTCCTAACTCTTTCAAATAACGTAGCAACATCATGCATAATTATCTCTATAACCTTTTTTTTGCAAGGAATCTACATCCTTTATTTCAGATTTTTTTAGTATTCGTTCATTTCCTATTATAAAGTGTTGTAAGAATTTAGTGTAGGAATAACTTTTGTGATGATTTCGATCACAAGCAAAAAATACAATCAAATTATGGCAAACACAACAATAAGTAATGATGATCTAAATAGCATGGAGAAAAATAGTGTTATAATCTTATTTATGCTTTTGGGCTGTTTAGGGATAAGCTTAATCCTTTTTTTTATCCGTTTATTAATTTCACTTCTTTAAGTATTTAGATAAATCAAAGCTTACTTTCAAAAAAGATCGAACAAATCCATATCAAATATATAAAGTGAATTGCTTATATCAGAAATATTGTAAAGCAATAAAAAAAGCAAATTTCCTACAATGAAATATATCAAATCATAAAAGTATGTAGAACTTTAAAATGTAAAATAAGTTAATCCCGTATCTCTTTAAGATACAAACAATTGAAATAAACAAACATAACAAATCTTCTTTTTTCTAAAAACTTTAACAAATTAAAATCAAACTCATTTATTTATACTCTTAATAATAAAATTATATTTAAAATATCTTTTCATTTTTCAAAAACCAGTTACAAAATTTTATATAAGTATGCCTCTTTTATTAAAATTCAATTTATTTAAAGTAAATAATCAAAAATAATTTCAAAAAATTAGCTTCTATTTTATATATAATTTAACAGCAGTTAGATATTGTGTATTTATAAACTAATTTAAATATCTTAACATTTAATTTCTTCTAGTTACTA
>JH719946.1:1648142-1712320 GCA_000231845.2 Tetrahymena malaccensis 436 | reverse complement strand
GATTCCTGTAGTTTTTGGGTGAGAGAGCTATGTATTTTCTCTCTGATCATTGTATTTTTTTATTCAATTCTCTGGAAAATAAGTTAAAATCTTTAGGTTATTGATTATTTTAACTTATAGAAAAAGTTTTATTAGAATGTATCCTATCTGAATTGAATCATTTTTTATCTGTGTTTGTTTTGATTTTTGTTTGAATTAGTTAATTTTGTTTGATTTTAAGTTATTATTTTTTAAATATTTCTTTTTTAAGAATCCAGTTTATTTATTTGATCTCCAATTATTTAAATTTAAGTGAATTATAAAAGAATTAAATAAATTAAGAAAAATTACATGATATTTCCATTAAATTCTGATAAATTTTAAAATAAAAGCTATTATAAATAAATATTTTCAATTAACTAGATGACTTAACATTTATTAAATGAAATGATCATATTTAGAAATTAAGTAGTAATTTTAACATTTTAATTTATTTTATTTTAATCAATTATTTTTTTTTGAATAAAATCTTTAAAATAAATAAAATTTTAGTAAAATTTTTATTAACATAAATAAAAAGCAATCATTTATTCTTTAATAAAATAATTCTAAAAATTAATTATTTAAATTCAAATATAGCATTTCAAAAATAAATTTTTTCTTTTTTAAGTATATTTTAATTATTTAAATTTTTTATCATACATTCAATATCAAGAATTTACCTTGATGAGCTGACGAATATCTAAAGTATCACTTTCTATTACAAATTTTACGACTGCAAGCTAAAAATACAGTTATAAATTATTTAAATAAAAAATCTATAGAAAATAGAGATACAAATAGATTCATTATTTTTGTAAAATTTAATTTCAGTAGGACATGATAGCTATAAATTTTAAATAAAAAAATGTTTTAAGTTAATGTTTGATTTCTCTTTATTACTATTTTATATCACTTTCCTTAAATTTTATTGAAAAATAATTAATCATAAATTAGTTGAAAATAATATTGCATACGAATGCGTAGTACAAAAAGGAAAAAAAATCTACATATAAAGATAATTTTATTTTTATGTTTTTAATTATTGAAATTTATAGAGTAAAATGGTATATTAATTTATGAAGGGCAGGTTTATTAAAAATTAAAGAAAGATTATCAAATTTACAAAATTAAATCTATTAAATTCTGATAAAAATAAAAATGAAAAAAAAAAATTTATCACGACAAAAAAAATTATATTAAAGATTTTAAAATTATTTGAAATATCAATAGCTGGAATAGCAATAAATATCACCAAATAGTAAATAGTCTTTATATATAATCGTAGCCTTAAATAGCACCAGCACAAGCAATTCCTCTAAAAACTTAAATTCCATATCCCTTGAAAAATATTTGATACCTTCATTCAGATAAATATATCTTGCACAGCCTAACGAACCACTGTACTTTACCTGAGTTACAGAAGTCATCATCATTCTGCTTTTTATAGTGTCTATAGGATAAGAAATCAAACCAGCCATTAATGTTACACCCCATCCTAAAGCTAAATTTAAAATAAAATTATTTTTTTACTTTTCTGGGAGCATGGGTTTAAAAGTATCATACAATCCAAAGTAAAGACCTATGTAAATAAATATTCCAAGGCATGAGATGGTAAAACCTCTGTACAAACCTACAAAACCATCAGATTTTAAGGTTTATCTATAAACATCAATAAGTCCAGAGTATTACTTGCATACAGTTTTTGGGTTTGTAGTATCAGTAATAAGCTTAGTTCTAGCATAATCTAGAGAATAAGTAATTGCAAGAGAGGCAGAACTAGCTAATCCTCCATAAGCTATATTAGCAGCTAACCATTTATAATATCCATCATTTTTTTGTGACTACTATTCAACTTCTTGAAATAGCCCCTAAAAGCCAAAGTAATAGCTTGATTTGGGAAATACCTTAAAATATTTGTGAAATTTCCCTTCCAGAAGCCACCTATGCTTTCCTTTTAGTATAACTATTTGATGCAATCATATATACCATTATAAGCTTGATCTAATTTACCTTATTTAACCATTTCATTCATCAATTGAATTCTCATTTAGACAACTTCAATTGGAGATTATATTGTTTTTGAAATCGAGGCAAATAGACCTCCAGTCATAAAATGAACAAAAAAATCATAGACTTATTGATTTTTTTTGGTTCTTCATTTTAGATATAAAATTTATAAATACAATTTTTTATTATTTATTTTTTTATTTTAATAAATATGTTGTTATTTATAAACTAAATAAGTTAAGTCAAACAAATAAAGTTTTTTATTATCTCAAATGTAAAGAATGATATAGACAAATTACTTTTTTGTTTCTTAGGTAAAATAAATATCCATTTATTATTAAATAGAAATTTCTTTAAACTTCTTCATAAATATTTGATCTCATTCTAAAAACTTCTTTCAATCCTACTTTTTTTTTAAGAGCAAAAGTTTAAAAGTTGCTATAACATTTAAATTTTGAAAGTCATTAAAAAGCTATAATTTATTTATTTAAAAATATTAATTTTAAGAATTTTATTTGTCATTAAAAATTAAATAATTCTACTATTCTATAATATTAAACATTTATAATTTTGAGAAGCATCATCTTTAAAATTATAGAGATTCTAAAATTAAAGAGAGTAATGATAATAAATTTTATTAAATAAAATGAATAAGTAAAAAAACATAGCTATTTAGGTTGTTATAATTATTTGATCTCAGTAACTGATAATAAAAATCACATAACGTATTGACTTAAAATTAGGCAGTAATTTTGCCAAAGGAGAAAGTATTTTTTACAAATAAAATTGTCGCCTTCTTTTTCAGATAATTTATTTTAAATTTTCACTACAGATACTCACAGTTGATTCTTAATCTTTGTAGGCTTTTATTTATTTGGAACAAATTATCCAGGATTAGAAATATTTTGGTTGGCAGCAAGGCCTCTCAATTTTTTAGCCTAAAATATCTTTTCACTTTTTAAATTAGATAAAATTTTTTAAATGTATCCTAAAACCCAAAGTAGAATCTAGAATTTAGAAGAAAAAAACAAATCCATAATAAAAATTTTATTTTTTTAATTGATCTATTTGATTTTGTAAGCACTTTTCTTTGTCTTAATCTTACTAATAGTAGGATTCATTTAAATTTATTTAGAAAATTCAGTTATTTTTTTAATTAGATAAGTTATTAAATAAGAAAATACTACCTCAAGGCATATTACAAGCCAAATTTTATAAAAAAACTAATATAATCAACTGATTAAAAAAGCTGTTCCTAAAATGAATATATATAAGTGTGGCTAAAAGATTGGTTTTTTTTTTTCAAATATTGCTTATAATTTTAACAAATTTTTATAAATTAAAATATGCTCAGGCATATTTTATATGAAATTTTGAAATACTTTGATTAAATAACATTAATTTGTATCTTGACTGATTTTTTTAAAGTTAGAGATATTTAAAATTTTAATTTATTAAAATTAACTAAAGGAATAGTAAAAGTTTGAAACCAAGATTATTAAACTAGAATGTGATAATCATTTTTAAATTAAAATAATTAATAAAACGATTATTTTTACTTAATTAGGATATACGTATATAAAGTAAATTTTATAAAGTAATTTATGTATTTTTTTAAAATTTCTAAATAAATTAAATTTAATATAAGTAAAAAAAAATAAAATGAATGATAAAAATCAAGTAAATATAAATTTGTATTAATATTTTTTTTCTATTTTATTTTGAAAAATAGCTTTTATTTATTATTTAGCCCTTAATAAATAAAATTCAGTAAATAGAGCCTAAATGCTTAAATAAAATTATCCTTGAGTGACAAGGATTGATAATTATTTAGAAATTTAAAATTATTCAAAAATACATAAAGAAGTTAATATTTATTACTTTTATTTTGTATTTAATTAAAATATCATAATATTAAATGCCTAACTTTATTAATTAGCTTTTTGTTAGCTCTAAGTAAATATCAATTAAAATAGCTTTATTTTAACATTCACCAATAAAATATTTGTAATCTTTACTTTAAAAAAACTTTTGAAGCAATTAATGGTTTTGAAATAATATAGTTGCGATCTTCAGTATTTTTAATGGAGAATTATACTCTATTAATACAACTATAAATAAGAGATACTATTAATTGAATTCTTTAATATTGCTTCCAATCTTATATTTTAATAAATAAAATGAGTAAACTCAAACAAAATTTTCTTTTTGTCCTATTAATTATTCTTTTACTTGTTTTTTGTGGTTAAATGTTACAGATTTTATTTTGATTTGAAGTTTTTAATGAATTGATATTAATTTACTTAAAATTTGATATTCTAGTAATATTACAATTTTAATGCGCTATTTTATCATTTTTTTAAATATTTCCCATTTAAACAATGTAAGCTTTTAAATTTAAGTTAATAATAAAAAAATAAAATAGAATTTTATTAGTGAATTATTGGAAAAAAATTTGCAAAAATAAATGAGCGAAAAAATTTACCTTCAATAATAATTAATAATAAAGTTGATTACAGCTTACAAATATTTCTTAAGTTTATAACTTCAATAAAATATTAATTGTTTTCTTGTAATAGAAATATTTAATATTTAGGTTAATTTTTAGTTAATGTAAATTATAAATATAACAAATTGAAGTATTTGATACTTGAAGTAGATGAATAAAAATCAAAAGATAGGTATTATCATCGAAATTTAAATTTTGTATTTTTATATCTGCGTAGAAACATTAGATTTGTAAGCTAAAATTCGATTATCTTTTTTCTTTTTAAGATGATTTGGATAATTATTATAAATTAAATGTCAAACCGTAATTGTGATATTTTTAATTTTTGTGATAAATTAAAAACCACAAATAACAAAAGTATAAAGTGATCAAATAATTTCCTGTTTCAAACCTCTTATCGTCATTTCATTTATTCACTGCTATTTATAATTGCAATTTTGCAGAAAAACATAAATTAAACGAATTTTTAAAACAAAAAGTTAGAGAAGATCAGAGATAAATAGAGTTATTGGTTGAATGATTGCAAATAAATTTTATTTAATAAGTAACTTATTAGGATTTTTATATATTAATATGACGTAATTATTTACTTTAAAAGGATTTATTTGCCTTTCATTTGGATTTATTTTAAAGCAGATATATGCGAAAAATTATTTCGATGAAAATAATTTGAGATCAGAGGAGGAAAAATAACTTTTGACCTAGTATCATCTAGATTTTGATATAGAAAGTAGAATTTTTATGATAAAAATTAAGTTAGATACTATTTAAGGTGATATTTAAATGTTAGATGTTGAGCTTCATCCTTCTATTTAGAGTAAAATGTAAATATTTTTTGAGAAAATCTAAAATTATAGCTCATTTGTATTCATATTTAAAAAGAGAAATCGATTATTTATTTGGTTCCTTTCAAAGCTAGATTAATATTATAGATTAGTTGAAAAATAACAATGTTTATAAAATTAAAATGTTAACTTGCCCTAATTATTTGAATAATCAAAGATGGATTGAAATTAAATTTAATTTAAAACCCTCTTTTGAAAATGATATCTAAAAATAAAACTTGTAATAGTACATAAAGTAAATAGTTATTTTTTGGATTCTTTTTAAAAAACGATTAAATTTATTTGAAAAAGAAAATATTTTAAAAATTAAATTAGTAATTTATTTTGAATATAAAAACAATAGAATTTATAATTCATAGACAAATCAAAATTAATCGCAATCTTTTCCTATTTCCTATTTAAACAATTCAGTTTAGGAATCACTCAATTGTCCAAAAACTCCAGAAAATTATTAAAAGCATTAATAATAACTTTAGAAAAAATAATAATTTAGATTTCTTAATTGCTATGTAAGCAATTGTGATGATTGCTATGACAATAATAGCAGAAAGTGTAAAGATTGCAAAGATGGATATTATCTTGATAATTATTAATGCAGTAAATGCGACAAAACATGTGATGAATGCTAAGGATCAAGCACATCTTGTACTAAATGCAATAATTCTAAAGTTCTTAACTAATAAAATTAATGTGTTATTTGTGATACTAAAAATGGTTTTTTTATATCATCCAAAGATATTTGTACTGCATGTGATGCTTCTTGTTTAACTTGCGATTCAAAAAGTACAAATTGTAAAAGCTGTAGACCTGACTCTACTCTTTAAAATAGTTAGTGCATTAGATGCGATACTGAAAACGGATACTTTTTTGATAGCTAAAATAAATGCTAAAAATGCGATTCTTCTTGTAAAACATGCAATGGAAGTAAATCAAATAATTGCATTACGTGTTATTAAGATAAATACTTAAGAGATAATAAAACATGCTAGTCATGTGATACAAATAATGGATATTATGTGAATGCCTCTGGTATCTGTAAGCCATGTAATAATTAATGTAAATCATGTAATGGGGATAACGCAAATAATTGTTTATCTTGTGGAACTAATTTGTATTTAAAAAGTGATGGTACTTGCTCTCCCTGCACAGATGCTAAATTTTATTAAGATAAAAGTTAAAAGAAATGTCTTCCTTGTGATCCTTCTTGTTAAACTTGCTCTAACTATACTAAAAATAGTTGTATAACTTGTCCTGCAGGTAAGTATCTTTATCCTGATAATATATGTACCGATTGCTAAACATCAAATGGATATTTTATTGATGTTAAAACAAATCCTTAAATTCCTCGCTGTTAACCATGTTTTGCTACTTGTTAAACATGCATTGATGGGGCAGATACTTCTTGCACTAGTTGTAAACCAACTTATCTTAGAATGAATCCAACAGATGGATCAAAATTTAAATGTGTTTAATGTAATACAAGCTCAGGCTAATATGCTAATTCATCTGATTGCTACAATTGCCATCCTTCATGTAAAACATGTACTGATGGCCAAGATAAATCTTGTACAACCTGTGCAGAAGGATTATATTTCTTTGAGTAAGGAAGAGATAAAATTTGTTAAGTATGTCAGACTAACAATTCTCAATTTATAGATTCAAATTAATTCTGCTAAAACTGCAGCAGTAGTTGCTTGAAGTGTTATGGTAGAGCTGACAAATGTACAGCCTGCTAAAGTACTTTGTTTCTTAAATAAGATACTTGTGTTATATGTAACGAAGATGGATATTATCAGAGTAATAATCTTTGCTTGAAATGTCATAGTACCTGTAAAACATGCAATGGAAGTAATGATAATAATTGTTTAAGCTGCTCAGGTACTTTAAATTTAAATTCATCAAACATGTGTGTAGATACTTGTAATGATAAAACTTTTCCTTCAAATAATGTTTGTTAGCCATGCGATCCTTCATGCTTAACTTGTACTTAATTAGGGAAATGTGAAACTTGCCCTACTGGAAAGTATATTTTTAATGATGCTCTTTGTTCAAACTGTCCAGTTGGTTATTTTGGTGATGATGTATCTAAATCTTGTAAAAAGTGTCATAAATCGTGTTTGACATGTGATGGACTTAATCCAACTGATTGCTTGTCTTGTCTCCCAAATATATAATTATAAGCAGATAAAACTTGCCCTTAACCATGTTCTGATTAATAAGTGCTTTTGTAGGGTTTATGCTAAAATTGTCATATAAGTTGTTAAATTTGTTCTGATATTGATGAATTCAGTTGTTTAGCATGTTTAGACTCGTTTAGCTTTTAAACTAATGATGATGGCAAAAAGAAATGTGCTATTTGTTCAAATTTAAATTAATATATATAAATCGGTGATGATTGCTTACCTTGTGATTCTTCATGCAAAACTTGTAAAAGTCCTTCAGATCCTAAATAATGTTTAAGTTGTTAAGATGGTAAATATTTAAAAAAGGATGACAATAGCTGTACCGATTGTACTGAGGATGGATATTATATAAATTCTTTAGAATGCTTAAAATGCCCTCCTGGCTGCTAAAAATGTTCATATAACATTCCTAATTTAACATGTGAGGAATGCATAAGTCCATTAGTGAGAGATGAAAGTTTAAGTTAATGTGTTTAGTGTTCTACAACAAATGATTCTTACTTTATTTCATAAGATAATATCTGCTAAAAATGTCATAATTCATGTTATACATGTTCAGGAAAATCAGACACTGAATGCTCAACTTGTTTTGATGGGTTTAACTTGTTAACATTGTAAGATGGAGGGTAAAAATGCATTATTTGTGGAGATGGGTATTTTAAAGATAGTATCGGAAATTGTCATGCTTGTATTGAAAATTGCAGTGTGTGTGATAATGAAAATACATGCTAGGTTTGCAAAGTCAATGACTCGAGTCCAATATATATTGATGAAAGTTAACGATGTTTAGCTAGTTGCAATTTAACTAATGGATATTTTTCATTCTTTGATTCAGTTTATAAATGTCAAAAATGTGACACAAATTGTTAGGTCTGTGATAACAAAAATGTTTGCAAAAAATGTCTTGAAAATACAGACCTTGTTTTGTAAGCTAATGATGCTGATGTAAAATGCAATACTTGTCTTTAAAATAATTATATAGATAAAGAAGATTAATTTTGTAAAAAATGTGACTCAAGCTGCTTAACTTGTTCTGGACCTCTTCCAAACGATTGTTAAACTTGCGATATTAGTAAAGGTTTGTATAAATATTAAGATGGTAGATGTGGAACTTGTACTGGAAATTATAGAATAGATAATTAGAACTGCTTAAGTTGTAATGATAAATGTAATGGTTGTGACGCTATTGGATGCACTAGCTGTGCTTCTGGTTTTTATTTTGACGGAAATAGTAAAATTTGTATATTTTGTGATGTTTAAGCTCAAAGATATATAAATAATGGTTAATGTTTGAAATGCCATCCTAAATGTTAAACATGTTCTGGTCCTAATGAGACTGATTGCATAGAATGTTATGGGGATTTATCTAAAAATCTTAATCGTGAGTGTGTTAAATGCGATATTTATAATGGATTCTACGTAAATATGGATAACAAGTAATGCCTTCCTTGTACTATAAATTGTTAACAATGTACAGGACCAGATATTGAATAATGTACATTATGTTCTTAAGGATTGAGTTTGAAACTAAATAAAGCTGGCAAATAAATTTGTGAAAAGTGTGATATTAGTGAAGGATATTTCATAGAAGGTGCAAAGTGCTCTAAATGTAATTCAGAATGCCTAACGTGTAATGGTCCTCAGAAAGATTAATGTTTAAGTTGCTTTGATGATTTTTATATTTTAGAAAACGATAGAAGCTGTGTTAGATGTCCAAATGAAAATAAAACAAATCTAGTTGAGAATTGTTAAGACCATAAAAATAATTGCGAAAAAGACACTGCATCAGGATAATATTAGCTCAAAGCAAAATGTACAAAATGTAAAAATGGTTTTTTGTTACAAAAAGATGCTAATGTATGCATCACCGATTGTAAAGATTTGGGAAACAATTTGAAGTTTAATAGTATCAGCTAGTAATGTGAATGTGCTTAAAGCTCAGATTATTTTAATATCCAGTAAGAGGTAGATACAAAGTAAAGTTAATCTAAACTTGTTTTTTGTTCTAAAGATATTGTTGATGGGTATTTTTGTAACAAACAAAAAATATGTGTTTAATGCAATAAGAACTGTAAAACATGTCTTGATTAATCTTCATGTTAGATATGCTAAAAGCCATTTTACAGTTGGTTGGGTAAATGTATAGACAAATGTGATGATAAAGATGGTCTGTAAGAAAATAACTCTGATTCTTATTCTTAATGCTAATGTAAGCCAGGGTTTGTTATAAGAATAAAAGAGAAGATATGTATTCCCATGTTAAAAATCGCATCTGTTTAGCTATCAATTTAAAACGATAACAATTTATTAACAATAATTCTGAATAGAGATCCGTTTTCTGATGAGCTGGAAGATTTAGCTGTCTTGATAGACCCAAAAACAATGAAGGTGAATTAAGATTATTTTATAAAAGATAAAAAAATAATAAATAATAAAATTTATTATGAAATATCTGTCAATAAGAACAGAAAAATTAACGAAATATAAATTACCTTGAATAAGCAAGTTAACACATTAAAACTTTAGAATACAATTCTTACTACTGAAGAATATAACAAAGGCAATAAATCTTCTCAAGAAAGAGATGAATCAGTAAACAATATGTCTCAATCCTTTGTGCCTGAAGATCCTTAAGCAAAAAATGTTATGCTTGTTTTAAAAAATTTTTAAATACTATGCATTTTATCAAATTTTATACAAGTGTTGGGACAAATCGTTATACTAAAGGATAGTATTCCACCTTAGATATATACTTATTCTCTTCTAGGAGCTTCTTTTATTTTTTAAGATATCCCTTCAAATTAAGAAATAAGTTACACGATTGAAAGTTAAGAAGAAAACTAAGAAAATAAATCATAGCAAAGTGATAATAAATACTCTCATCAAACAAAATATCTTCATCAACTTGGGCTGAAAGAAGATTTGTATTCTAATTTCATGTTTGCTCATTTATCACTTGTCATTTCTTCTATTTTAATATTTTTAAACTTATTTGCTAGAGCAATGATGAAAGGAAAGCAATATACAATACTAATCGTAAATACTCTTCTAAATATTATGTCAAGTTTAAATCAAGGTTATCTAACTGCTACAATTTTCAGTATTTATTTTTCTGTCTAATTTTAAAGCTCTAGAGGACTTGCCATATTTCAAGCGTTAATACATTTATTTTTCATGATCTTAATGGCATTTGTAATGTTCAAAAAGGACAGTAAGTATATTGAACTAAACATACCAAATTTTCTTGAAAATATTAATTTTCAAGCTAATGGAAGTAAATCTTACATTTTAGTCAGCTACATGAAGAAATATTTTGTGATAATTATATTCCTGAGTAATTTCTCTAATCCTGTTAGGTGCTCATCTATAATTTCAGCTGCATTTTTTTTACATGGTTTTTACATTTTATATTATCGGTTCTTCAAATACAAACTTATTACATTTTACAAAATATTCCAAGAGTTTTTTGTAGGAGTAACTTTCATAGTTTTAGCGATAACATGCAATAATTGGAATAATGTGATAGAAAAATCAATTATAGAAAATGATGAGCTAAAAAAATTAGAAAAGCTTAGCTTTATCCTATTTTTTATGCTCATTGCATGCTTAGCACTAAGTTTATTTCTTTTTTTTATCCGCTTCTTGATCAGCACTTTTGATATTTTAAAGAAATTATAATAAAAACTTAAAGAGAGAAAACTTAAAGCTGAGCAAGAAAAAAAGAATAGATAATTTTTGCTAGAAATAGCATAAGAAAAAACAATAAGTGTTATTAGTTTAAATAACTCCAATATTAAAATTCACTCTTACAAGGTAAAGCAAAAGCAAAAAGAAATCTTATCACCAAATTCTAAGTCTCAAACAGAAGAGTGACTACTAATAAAATAAAATCTAATGAATTATATAAACTTATCCAATTTAAAATTTTATATAAAAATATATAAAGTATTCAATTTTATAAATCAACTCCTATAATTTTTTAAAAATTTTTACTTCTTTTATTTTAATTCAAATTTTTTCACTAATTATTGAAAAAAGTCCTTAATATATGAGAAACTACGGTATTTACTTTTCAGTTTATTCATTTTTATAAAAAAATAAACTTTTAAACTTCTCTATTTTATCAAACTGAATTATTTCTATTAAATCAAAAGTAAATTAAATTTACTAATATTTATCTCATTTTTAATATTTATTTAAAAAGTTTATAAAAAAATAATTTATAAAGCATGCTTTTTTATTTGTATTGTTTTATAATTATTCTAACATGCTTTTCTATTAATTATTTTAAATAATTTTTTTTCTTTAAAATATGCTTGATTTTTAATTATTTTTTTCTTCTCCTATTAAATAATTATCATTACTTCAATATTTAGAAAACAAGAATTACTTTAAATTTATTCAATTTTTTTATTAAAATTCTTAAAAATATATTTTAGAAAAGCAATTAGAATTATAAAATTCATTGATTATGTTAATATTTTTTGCTAATCAATATACAAAAAGACTATAATGGCTACAAAATTTATCTTATTATGAAGCTAATTAAAATATTTAAGATATGAAAGTAGAAAATGTATGATTTAATTAGTAGTGTAATATGAGATGGGTATTAAATTGTAGAAGTTGAATTACGAAATATGATAAATTTGTGTTTTTTAATTGTATAGAAGTTTCTAAAATATATTAACTATTAGTATAAAAGAAATTAATATTGCTTTCATTGAATAATATTAAAAACCACTAAATAAAGCAATTAAATGATATCAAAGTTAGCCAAAAGATTTATTTTAAATTCTAAAACGCCGCTAAGTAGCTAGCCATTTTATAAATTTTCATAAGACTAAATAAAATAAAATAACAAAAGTATTTAAGAAGAAAAGAACTCGCAGGAGCAGAGCGAAGAAGATTAAATAAATGAAGAATAACTTAGGTTTTTACTAACATAATCCTTATTATATCAAAATACTCCTAGCGAGCTAAAAATTAGGGAACTTCATAAAAATTTTGTTTTTGACGAAAGCGAAGTGTAATAATTGGGTATTAGTTTGAATCCATATGATTAGTACTCTAGCGATGATGGGAATGTTATCTTTATAAGACATGGTTACTCATATCATAACTACTTTGTTGATAAATATATCAACTCATAGACTATTAATAGCAAAAAATTAAAGTAATTAATTAAGGATAAAATGTTTAGCAATTCTTAAGAATTTGTAGATACACCTTTGCATCCTTACGGAATAATATAATGTAAAAATAAAGCTCCATAACTTCATAAATTGAGAATATAAACTGTATATGTTTCACCAATGCAAAGAACTTTACAAACCTGCGTAGAACTATTTAGGAATCATCCAAACAAAAGAAAAATACAATTTATTGTCTAGCCACAAATTTCAGAATAGCTTACTAAAGTCTCAGATATATTTGATTCAAATAAGTTCATTGATTTTATTAAAACTAGTTATTAAAAAGATGGCATATCATTTAATTGCAGATATTTTTACTAGCATAATTGGCAGGCAAATGTTATTGATGAATAGCTTTTAAAGATGCCAGTATCATCTTCTTCAGATAGCGATTAAGAAGCTAATGGAGAAGGAGAAGAAGAAGCATAATAATCATTCAATAAAATATAAAGGCATATGGCTGATACAACAACAATTATGAATTTGATGGAGTATCATAAAAACCAACCATTAGAAAACCACTATAATTTTGTAAGAAGAGTTTTGCACACAAACAAATGCATTAAGAGATATTCGTTAAAATTAAAAGAATAAAGCCTGCAAAAATAGAAGCAATCTATGGTTTGTGTTATTTCCCATGGATATTTTATAGATACACTTATACGAAAATGTTTCAGGGAAAAACACAAATCTATAAATAATTGCTCGTTTATTTACAAGTCATATGATAAAGAAGAAGCTTAAAATTAAAACAATTGATTCGCTAGACTTTCATTTAAATATGTGTTAAAGTTTCCATTTTGAAATTTACTAATTAAAAATATCAAAAAGTATTTTTAGCTTAAAAATATTAAAAAAAATAAAACATAGTGGTTAAGCTAGTTAATTTTGTAAACTTATTATTAACTATATACTATTATTTAATTTAAAATGTATAATTCTAATTAATATTATATAATTATTTATATGATAATCTTATCCTACATCAACCAGTTAAATCTTTAATAAATAAATATACAAATTTGTATTAATTAATTGCATTTTAAAAGCAATAAAATATAATAGGAAATATGAGATATGGAGGCAACCAAAACAATACAAAAAATAATATTCATTTTTTCAATTAATTTTTAAAAATTAAATAGCAACACAAATATTATATGTGTTTATTTGTTGCTTTCATCATCTATTATTTTATTTATTTGATATTTATACTAATTTTAGAAACCTTAAATAAATATGATAATTTTTAAATTTAGATGATTTTTTAATAATATAATCATTTTAAAATTACTATTTTATCAACAATAAGAGATAGGAAAAATAAACTATATTCGTTCATTTACAAATTTAAGAAAGTTTTATTTTTATGATAAATTGTTATTAATCAAAGAATCGACAAAAATAAGTCTAATTTCTCCCTTTTGAATGAACAAATATAAGATACAAACTCCTACTATCCTATTTCATAATTTATTTTTTCTCATATTCCATAATTTTATAAATTAATAGAATTTAGACATTCTTCTCCTTTAAGTAAACAAGAAATGCAAAACAACATTTATTCTATAATTCTATTTATCTAATTTATATTTTTTCTAATACTTCATAATTTTGTAAATTAAGAGTTGTTTTATATGAAAAAGATAAAATAGATACTTAAGTATCAATATGGTTATTTATTTTTGGTTTGTTAATAATTATATTTATAGGTTATCTTAATAATTTATCTAATTTTTGATAAAATATCTCTAATTCATTTAGAAGTAGAGAGGTTTATTTTAAAAATTCATCATTATTCTAACAAAAGACTTATAATTTTCTAAAATATTGAAGTAGAAAAGGGAATAGAAAAAAATTAATAGATTACTAATTTTCTCTATTTTTTGTGGTAAAAATTTTCCTCATCACAGACAAAATATTAATAGTTTCTATTTTATTTCTAAAGAAATAGTTTGTCTCAATAATTATGCATTTATTTTTGTAATTAGATGATTATAATAAAAAATTATGATACTATTAATATGTAAATATCTACACAATAATTGAGTTTTTTACTAGTTTCATAATAACTAATATATTCATTTAATCTCTATAAATAGTTTACCAAATTATTAATAAAATAATTTTTTCTCGATTTCAAATTAGATATTTTCTTTTACAATATTTTTAAAAAGCAAATCAAAAGTTTAAACATATAAAAGAAAGGAAAAAATTTAGATTTGTTTTGAATTAAATAATTAACATACACTATGCGTCAAAATAAACAGGTAGAATTTATTAGATGTTTTACATATGTATAAAAATTAGATTTTTGACAATAAGACCCTTTTTTAAAAATCAAGAATGAGTCTCTTATAATGGAGAATGTAGAATATCAAATAAATCTTTTTCTTTCTTCTTAATAATTAATTCATTAATTTTGAAAAAAGAAAATCCTCAACTTGAAATTGTCGAATTCAGATGACTAAGATTGAGCTAATTAAGTTATTTGCATAACGTCATAAATTTTACATTAAGATGATTCATATGTTTAATTGAAATAGAAAATAAAAAATAAGATATATTTCTCTTTTTTTTGCTTCTAAACACACAGAAATTTTCGAACATTTGAAAATATACTTTTATATACATATTCTGGATTTGACTCTTTATTAAATTAATAATAATTTGTTGATTAATTAAAATTAGTAAATTAAAAAAAACTTTAATCATGAAAATAGAAAATTTAATATCTAGATTTTGTGGTTTCTTACTGATCTTTTAACCTTTGTATACTTTAATTTTATACTATTTTCTGAATTAGTATGTTGCTAGTTTTGTGGATAAAATTGATGATGTGGATAAAGATTTAGATTTTCTAAAAAATAATCTCTTAAAAGACTATATCTAAAATGTCTATATAGTTTCAGAGTCAGAAAATTGCGGAAAAGCCTCAAAATATGTTGGTCCTGTGATAAGCAAAAACAAATTGATGAAACTTTGTTTTGAATATTACTTAAGAGGTAATTATCTTAATGTTACTTAATAATAAGATGAAAATAAAATTGAGTTTTAGAGCTGTGAATATAAAGGCATTACAATTTTATCTAAGAAAAAAATGTGCCCTATAACAGAAATCCTACTATCTTCTTAAGATTTAATAGAAGGTTATGAGTCTGTTACTGATTTTTTATATCAAAATAATAGAATCTTTTTTAAAAGAGAAGATTCTGAGCTATAGCCACTTGTTGATATATTTACAGATAGTAAGTTATAAAATAGCCTATAAAAATCTACTAATATTACTTTTGCAGCTCAAGAACTTTGCAATTTCGAATACAATTTAACTGTGTGTAATTATGAATAGTTATAAAAAAATAGAATAAGTTTTAGTATTGAATAAAGGTATTCATAAATTAAATAAGAATGTGAAAAAGAAATCTTTTCATATAAAGAATACAAACCAAAATCTTTTTTGGGATTTAAAGAATTTTGGATAGTAACATTTTTATTATACATTTTACTATAATTAGTAGCAATTTGTGAGAATGAAGAAAAATTTATTGTTATTTCTCATTTTATTTCAACAATTTGGACAATGTGGTATTATTTTTCTTCTATTTAGGAGGTCTATCATATACATTTATTAGACTAAATAGGATTGGATAAAGGCTGTTTTACAAACTCTAATATTCCTTAAGAATTTTTTGAGTATAATATGTAGCTAGATATTTATTTTTACCTAAACCTTGCTTTAGCTTTTTTTACAGTCTTCATGTGTGCAATTATTGCAGTTTGTCTGTTTTTAAGATAAGCATGGGTAAAGATTACAAAAAACAAAAGATATGATAATTTGTAAGAAGAATAAGATATTTAAAATACTAACAATTAAAATGTAATTTAAATAGAGTAAATATAAATTAATCAAAATAAAAACTGAAAACCATAAAACAAAAGTAATTAGATTTTTAATAAATAATTTCAAATAGCTACTAAGAGAAAGAGAATGTCAGTCTATTTATTTTAATTTTATTAATAATTTTAAATGTCATTTATAATAATTTTATACTATCTGGTATGAATTGTTTATAAAATTCAATCAATACAAAAGTGTATATTTATTTTTCTATTAATTGTTATTTAATTCAAAATTTTAAGATTTGTGCAATTTTATTTCTTCCCAATTTATAAATTAGTTATAATAAAGTAATAAAAAATATATAATAACTATAGTATTCATTACACATATTAGCTAATTTATAAATTTTAGTTTTTAGATATTCTTATTTTTTTCAAATTTAAATATTAAATTTGGAGTTTATTTGTCATAAGCTTTTGAAAAGCAATTAATAAAAAAAAATTCAAATATTTTTTAAAATATTTTTTAAACATCCAAAAAACTTGAAATTAAAATATTACTGGAGTAATTTATCCTAGTTTAACTATATGGAATGTATATCATAGATTTGTAGTGAAATTTGACTTTATTTTTAGATTGAAATACTTCAAATTAATAGTAGGATCAACTTGAAAAATATAACAATTTTTATAGTAATCTTGATATTTCTAAATATAGATTTAGACACAACTTATATCATTTGTAAAAAAATAAATACTTTGATAATTAATTGAATGAAGGAGATTTTTCAGTTAAAGATAAAACAATATTTATCATTTAAAATTTGACTTAAATTAATTAGAGAAACTCAAATTACAAAGTTATTTTTCAATTATTTATTTTTTTGATTTTTATGTGCTGTTATGCAGATATCTTTCTTTTTTAATGATTATGTCTTTTAAATATGTAGAAGGAATAAATTTGATATTCATGTTAATTGAAATCAAATCAAAAATTAAAAATGCATTCATCAAACAATAAATAAGCAAACAAGCAAAGAATGAATAAAAAAGAAAGAAAAAATTGAATAGCTATTCACTTAAATAAAAAGCCAGTCTTAAAACAAGAAGTAGTATTATTAAGAATATAGATTGTTAAATACAATATTTGATTTAATTTAATATTTGTAATTAATTACTAGAGCAAACAAAATATAAAGAAATAAAATCAAAGAAGGAGACTTAATTGTATAATATCTATTTATATATTAGGGTTTCAAAATAGGTCTTAGAGGAAGGTCATTCATTCTCAACAGAAAAACAATAAACCAAAGCATAAATTCCTTTTAGAAGGCTATAAAAATTAAATATTTGCAATTATGGACGCATATTCTGGATGCAGCAGCACAAAATAGCAATACAAGAATATTCGCATGGAAGATATCTAAGCTATGATGAGTACTAAACTTACTTACTTACTCGATTAATTTCAATTTAAACAAAAAGAATTCTTATGAAACATGTTCATTTGGTTTAAATAAACATGAGTTCCTATTCAAACTTTTTTTTTTGACAAATAAACATTCATTTTAATTTTTTTCATAAAAAGATAAGGGGTATTCTTCCACTAAGAATAATAATTCATCAGCATCTTTGGCAGAAAGAATACGCAAAATGTATAGAAACTAAGTTGGAAATACTCCCTCAGGTAGTTAGGGAAATGGAAATGGTTTAAATTAAGGAATATAAATAGGCGGGAATGTCTAGTTATAGTAAAATGCAAATAATCTTAGTAGCAACGGCATGAATAATGCAGGTTCTAAGGGTAACTTGAAGGACTTACTTGATAATTTTTACAAAAGAAATTCAAAATCTCCTTAATAAAGCAATAACAATACAGCCACAAGCACAAGCATTTTATCATAAAATACTAACATAGCTAATGGATCTATGGGCATGATTAACTAGTAATACACTAACTAAAATAATGTAAACAAAATGATAGAAAGAACTGGAGCTAAGGCTTCCGAGGGACTGAAAAATTATGTCACAAATATCATTATGAAAAAGATGAGTAAAGAGGATTTAAAAAATAATTAAGAGAATATACAGTCTTATGCCTAAGCTTCTACAAACAACAACACATCTTAAAATTCTTTTTACAAGAAAAAGAGTCACTCAATAAGCAACAAATATTAAACTGGTTAGATCGTTAATTCTTCAATGTCAAACTAACCTACAGGTCTTTCAACCCAGCCATCAGCACAGTAATTTAAAAATCAAAAAAAAGCTCATAAATTTTTTAAATGAATTCAAAACCATTAGAAATGGTTAAGGGCAAAAGTTTTTATGTGAGAGACAAACATTTATTCGATTGATTTAATATTTTAAAGAGAATAACGCTGTCAAAATTTACAAATTTTAGTTTTTATTTAGTTCAAAAAATGTGCATATTAAAAATAACATGAATAATCCACAAATGAATTAGCAAATGAGATTCGTTATTTAGCAACAATAAATAAAGGATGGATTAATGAGTGTATGAATGTATGAATGAATGAAAGCACTATATTTTTGATAAATTCAAAACTGATAAATTGATAGATCGATTGATCATTAAATAAATAAATAGATTGATTGATTGAAAGATAGATACATAAATAATTTGAATACTCTTTCAATTGTTGCGTAAACAAATTAATTAAGAAAAGTCAAAGTTTTTTAGGACATTCAAAGATTTTTAATCAAATTTACTTTCAAATTCAAAAATATTAGGCAACCAGTCTCCCCAAATAAAAACATCCTCTTTTTTTACAATCATTATTTTGTTTGCTTGTTTGATCGTTTATTATTACATTATTTTTTTAATTAATCAATCAAATTCAATTGAAATCTAAACTGATATTTTTTTACTTTAAAATGACCCCTTATTCATTCTTTTCGCATACATTCATCATAAAGAAGCATACAAATATTTTTTATTATTCCTTTCATACATTTTTTCTTTGATCAATCCAGCTCTGCAATTTGAATTTTTATTCTCTTCAATTTAAACTTAGCCTTATTTTTGTGAACATATTCAAAGTGAATTCAAATTCAAAATTATCTAAAACTGACTACTAGATTTTTAATTTCTAACTTATTAAAAATAAATATTTAAAAAGGAGGTACGCTTATTCAAATCAAAGACCATCTCAAAAATTGAATGATACTGACTTAAATTTGCTTAATAAAGTATATTTTCAAATTACCAAATATTTTACTTAATTTATTTTTTATGTTAGACAATTGGAAACAGTAATATGAATAACATAAGCGGATAGCAATCTTACTCTCCATGCACAAAAGCTGCTTTGTAATATCATTAGTAATAAATGCAGTATGCAAAAGAACCACTATAACCTCACTATGCTCCTCATCAAAATTAATAATAATAAGTATTGCTTTAATCCTAGGCTAAATCTAATTAATTTAAAGATGTTAGAGGTATTGATTTATTAAAAAGTCCTACAAATTAGTAATAATCAGTTTAGAAGAAAAGACCTAAAACCATAGCTAATAAGGAAAACGCTTATGGTAATAATGAAAATGTAAATTATACCTAATTAAATAACTCATCAAACGTGTTTACTTCATCTACTTAGTAATAATTTAACATGTAAAATTCATCTTCCAATTAAGTAAATACCCCTACAAATGCTAACATCAATTTAAATAGCTACAACGGTTAAAGCAATAACAAATATAGAGAGATAAGTATTAGACTTAATAATTCAAGCGAATTTTTGAAAAACTATTAAAAGATCACTAGGGAAAAAAGCTCTGAAACATGCACCAATTAATCAAAAGAGATTATTTCTTTCAATCAGTAACAAATCCAGCCTTAGAACTCTAAACGTGCTCTCTCAACAGGATTAAAACCAAACACTGTAATTCTAACTTAAAATTGCATTTAAACTAGTTAGAATTATAACCCAAGTGGTGCTATGCTAAATAATTAAGGAAACAATAACATCAGCCATTCTTACTTAAACACAACTCATTTAAATAACAACAACAGTGGAAGTGGAAGCAACTTGCTACTTAACAACATCAATACAAGTAGTAATCATAATATCATAAATTAAAACAGCTCAGCTTCTCCATTGAACAGTAGTCATCATAAAAATAATAGCTCATTGACATTCTACAAGCAACAAGTTTAGCAAACCAGCAAACCTATGCTCGTTTAATAATAATAATAAGCTGTTTAATAATAATAATAATAATAATAATAATAATAATAGTAACAACAATTATAAATTCAGCAATAACAACAACAGCTTTAATAGCAATTTTAATCTAGCTAAGCAAATAACTAGTAATTCTAACAAATAAAAATATCCTCAACTAAAGAAAACAAGAAAATTGAATTTCCTTCTTATTTAGGATAGTAAATTTTAACCTGTGATAATAAGAGAAAATAAAATGAACATTTTTAGTTTGACTTCCCAAGTACTACAACAAATGCTACAGCAATAAAATTAAGTTAAAATACTTAATCTTCGATTCAGTAAAACACAATTTAAAATGCTACAATTTTGCAGACATAATAAAATAACTAAAGCAATTCGGGAGTCAAAAACTATGATGCTTAATAGATTACTACAACTGTTACAAATACTTAAGTTTACGATTGTGAAGAAAACACTACTACTGCTAAGAAACAAAAACCAACTAGTACAGAGCCAAGTGGTGTTTCTTCAGTAGCTTAATATGCTTAGTCTGGTATTTAACAAGTAAATTAAAACCCAGTGACACCTTAAAATGCCCCCTATAATCCATTCTCTAGTAATGGAACTCCAAAAGACCATGCTGACAATATTAGATTCTTAAATGATGATTCTAAATGTTATGAACCAGATAAATTCTTGTCTGCTCTTCCTGAAGAAAAGGAACGCAAAGTCATACAAGTAAAATTTAATTTTTTATTTTAAACAACATTAACCAACTATTTCTGTGAAAATAGTTTTAAGACGATAACATAGACAAGACATAAAAATTCAAGGAAGAATATCTTGTTGGTAAACAAGTAGGATAAGGTGCTTATGCTACTGTGAGAGTTGCTTTAAATAAAATATTCAACAAGAAGGTAGCTATTAAAATTTATGAAAAGCAAAGAATAAAAGAGCCTTAAAGAAAAAAATCAGTTAGAAGAGAAATAAAACTTTTGTAAATGTTAAATCATTAGAATGTTATCAAAGTTTATGACACTATAGAAACTAACAACCACGTAAACATTATTATGGAATATATTCCTGGTACTTCTCTGCATGGCTACTTGAAGGCTTAGCCCAATAGAAGACTTACCGAAAATGATGCCAAAAGAATATTTAAGCAACTTGTTTCGTCAATTGAATATATTCACTCTAAATAAATTTGTCATAGAGATATTAAATTAGAAAATATTCTCCTCGATGAGAATAATAATCCTAAGTTAATTGATTTTGGTTTTTCTACTTGCATTCCTAATGATTAAAGATATAAAATGTTTTGTGGTACCCCATCATATATGGCACCTGAAATTGTAAATAAAAGAGAATACACTGGGCCACCTGCTGATATTTGGGCTCTTGGTGTCCTTCTTTATGCATTATTATGTGGTACGTTCCCTTTTAAAGGTAAAACAAAAAATTTTAAATAACCTAGACAATAACCATCCCCTATTAATTAATTCAAAAAGGATAAACTGATAAAGAACTCTATAAGAAAATTACTAAAGGAGATTTTCATTCTCCTGACTTCCTTTCAAAGGAAGCCAGAGATTTTATTAAATGGGTATTAAACACAGATTGTGACTAAAGGCCAACAGCAACTGAAGTAAAAAAAATTATATTTTTTCTTTTTTAAATTATTAGTTTTCATTCAATAGTTTTTTTCTAAATTTTTGATTTTTTTTTAATTATTTTTTTAATTTTTTCAAAAGGTTTTAAGTCATCCTTGGTTGGGAGGAAAGAAGAATTCTTTTATGTAAAATTAAAACCCTTCTTCTCATTAGCAATCATCAATTTCTTCAAATCCTCAGTCATCATAAAACTAATAAATATCTGTGAGTGGAAATCAGCAATCAAATAACTTCGATAATAATCAACAATAATAACAATAGCAGTAGTAGCAACAACAATAATAATAGTAACAATTGATGTTAAACGGTGGAAATTGTAATTCTAACACTAATTCTAGTAGTACAATTTTAGTAAATAACTACCTGTAGTTAAATAGCCCCTTTAACTCAAATCTAAAATAATTTAAATTCAACAACCCTTAAAAGACACCTACAACATAAGGAGTACATATGCAACTTGGCAACTTTGGCAATATCAGTACTCCAAGCAATATGGGTCAACAAATTAATTTTACAAATAATTAAGAAAACAACTACCCTCAAAAATCTAATGAAAAAGATAAATTTATGTCTCCAAATAATTTATTTTACTATCCTAATAAACCTAATGCTACCAACGTCATGACTCCTTCCTAGCAAAATAATAACAATATCACTAATTAGAACAACAGTAATTACTTTATTAACAATAAAAATATAGTTATTTAGCTAAATAATAATGATGGAAACAGTCCTACATCTAAACCACCTCTTCCTTTAACAACAAAGAGTTCTTCATGCAATTATTAAAATTATTTTATTAGTAACAATAATCCTTCTAGTAATAACATTAATACTAATGGAAACAACACATTCTCAGATAGTCCTATGAACTATAATTCTACCTATCACAACTTATAAAAAAGACACGAAAAGCGCATGGAATTATTTAGAAACTCATAAGACTATGCACAACAACCTAATTCAGGAGACTGTACTTATATTTCTGATAAAAATAATTAATCAAGTAATAACATGAATATTAATCCATATAATCATCCTGTTCATCACCTTAATACTTAAGGAAGCAGTAATAATATAAACACAACTGGGAATGGTCATAGCACTTAGAACTTCGCCTTACATCATTTGAATGATGATGAACCAATCAATAGTATTGATTCAGATGTCTTAAAGAGCATTGTAATTTTTTTTAATATCAAAAACAATTGACAAAATAAAAATTTTTTAAAAAAGGTTTACATGGGATACACAAATGACGAGGAAACACTAGTTAACGGCATCAGAGATCCTAAGAATCCACTTTTCAATCTTTATAAAAAGATTTACAATAAAAAAGTTCACTAAAATAAGACAATTTACCCCAGTCATATACCAGCCACATCATTTATAAGCTCTTTAGGGTCAGTAAAGTCTCCTCAATCCTCTTCTGTTAACAACAATGTATCAGCCAACAGAGGTATAATTTTATTATTTCAGTTTAAAAGAACTTTACTAAAGAAGAATTTAAAATAAATAGGTGGATATAAGAAGGTTATAAATTTCGGTAATAGCTACAACCAAGAGCAAAATACTTTCAATTAAAGTTTTAATAATAATGTTAACCCTCTTTCTACTAAAAACATAATGGGAGGATTAATTCCTAGTTCAACAACAAACAACAATAACAATAATACAAACATCCTTAACAGTGGCTCATTTTTAAACACAACTTCTAATAATATTTTAAACAACACAACAATTAATAAATTTTATGAGCAGGAAGCAGTCATTGGTTAAAATATTTAATAATAACAATAACAATTCTATTGATGATTTTTGATAAAGTAACACGATTTAATTAAGACAAAACTTCTCTATAAAAATAAATTAAAAATATATAAATATAATTCTAAATCATAAATAACAAACCACTTAAGTTGGTTTTCATATAGAGTTTTAAATTAACATAAATAAAATAAATAATCTTATCAAACAAACTTCTCTAGACAATGCTGTTAAAATTATGCAAAAATCTAAAATAAATAAATAAATAAATGAATATAATATAATATATCTACTTATATTAATTATTTTATAGAATTCATATGTAATTAGTACTAGTTTCAAATTATTATCTTCTTATTAGCTTAAATCTTCTTTTTTTTAAACCATTAATTTTTTTCAAGATTTTCTAATTTTATTTTTTCACCAAATGAGATTCTATTTGTATGGTGAAATTTCTCAATGATTACTCTTTTGAAAGAGTTTAAATATTCATTTTAGATATTTAAAGAGTGAAATTTTATAATGTTTTTCTAAAAACTTGTAAAATTATTTCATAAGTTTTAATTTGGAAAAAAGATGTTATGTTGGCAGTTAATAGATTACTTTTATTTTTACTAGAGATATATAATATTATGTTTTGCTGTTCCTATATTTTTTTGAAGTTAAGCAAAGAAACATAATACACAAAAATTTAATTTATTATTACTGTAATTATTAATATTTTACTAAGAAAATGATTTAAGGGTTTTAATTTATCTAGGAATAAATATAATTAAGTTAATAAATATATTCGAAATTTATCGTTTAAATTAAAAATTAGTTTTTAAGGTATTTTTAAAAGGCTTAAATATATAAATTTTATTATTAAATAAAAAATATTTAATTTTATAATTAAATAAAACTATCAAAATATTAGGAGTTTTAATAACGAAAGCACCGATGGTTTAGTGGTAGAATAGAGCGTTGCCATCGCTTTGACCCGGGTTCGATTCCCGGTCGGTGCATTTTTTGGTTATTTTAATTTTATTAATAAATGAATTCAAAAAAGAAAGAAAAATATTTTTTTATTAAATAAAAAATAGAAGAAAATGAATAATAAAATAAATTTTTAGGAATTAAAAACAATTTATACTAATGCTTAATATTTAATATATAAAATGTACTATCAATTAATTATAGAGATATGCTTAGAAAGTGCTAAAAGAGACATGGAATATGTTATTGCTGGTGAAGACCAATATGGGAAGGTGAAACCTTCACCAACATTATACCCAGGGAAATCTACAGGTGTTTATTCTTAGAACCATGTTTCTTATATCATTTATTCATATTAGTTCTTAGGAATAAAGCCTTTTACAGCTAATCTTAAAGTTTTCAAGAAATCCCAATCAAATGCAGTGGTATGAGGATTAACTGATGTACCATTTGCAAAATTATTAAAATTACTAGGCATAAACATTTAATTTGAAGCATTATTTTTCAAACTACCAGAGAAGAAAACATTTTAGTCATGTGTTTCAAAGAAGTTTGGCTTATAATTTATGATCTTTTAGATTCCTTTTTCAATAGCATCAGTTACATTTTTAGGTGTGCTTTAGATAAACTTTCTAGTTACCTTACCAGTTTTTTGATCTTTTTCACTAATAGTCCAAATATCCAGAAGGGCATTTAAAGCCAATGCTGATGCAAAATTTCTATCTTCTCCTCTAACTTTACCAGCATAATCTCCCAAAAACTCATCCCAATATGCATTACCTTGTTTATCATATTTTATTTCATCAAGGATTTATTATGTTCCTTAGTTTCTTAAGGCTTGATTGAGAGAATCTCTTGCTTGGCGCATCACTTCAAATCTAATTTCACTATCATAAGAATTTAAAAGATGGGCATTTCTAGCAGCAAACCAGTAAAAATCAAAAATAGAAGGATAATAAAGCATGACTATGTCTGGTCTTTGAGTAACTCTTCCTGATTTAATTGTATATGCAATTAAATTAGTTACATTCAAATATATGCCTTAAAGCTCTTGGTCAAAATAATCACTCGCATTTTTATCATTTATTAATACGTTATTTAAGCCGTATATTGCATTGGCATTTACAGAAACATCAATGTTATTGGTTTAAGCAGGGATTGTAACAATGTCTTTAACTTGTTCTTCATAGTTCAATATCCAAGTTGAAAAAAAGCTTAGAACAGGCTTTCTTTACTCTTTTTTAGCTATTTAGTATTATTCATCAAAAAAATCATAAAAAGCTAAATAAGATCTAGGATCAATTATGTCAGTATTGTTATATTTCTTTTCTAAATCTCCAGTAAGATTAGCAAAAGGTCTATAAGCATGTTATTTCAGTAATTCATAATAAGCACTAATATTGAAGTTCATTTTATTCCATTTTTATTCAATTTTAGATAGAGATTCGAATTGTTTTAGTCTTTAACCCAAAGCAATATTTACAGAACTATCATCAGCATCTGGAGGGACTCTAAATACTTTTGACATATCACTGGCATGAGAAATGTAAGAATACCCTATAGAATCAAGCCAATTTTTTAACCATGGAGGAAAAGTAGCTGCTAATTAAGCTACATGTTCTAAATTACTAGGTGCAGCTCCCCATGTTCCATTTATAAGCTTCTATGACCAAAAGGAATAAACAGGAATTCCTTACTCTTTATTTTTATCTCTAAACTCCAAAATAGCGTCTATTGTCCACTCAAATTCCTCTAATTATAGATCAATAGTACCTAATTCATAACTGTCTAGCAGAGCCATAAGGACAAAATTACTAACAAACATGTTATTGTCATCACATTTGAAGTAAGTTCTAATCAAATGAGTGAGGTATGAGTTATCTTTGTCTATAATATTTCCATGAATATAAGATCCATACAGCCCCTTTTAATGATCAAATCTAGGAGGAAAGGGATTAAAGTGAGTATTCTTATCATACAATTCACCTCTTAAATCCTTTTGAAGTTACTATATTTTCTAGTTTATCTTACTTTTCAATTCATCTTTTCTTAGCTGCTGAGTTAAGCATGTACTTAGCGTTAAACATATTACAGCTAAGCTGAAAAATATAAATTTTTTATTACTCATTTTTAATAAAATTTTGTTGTCCTTTGATTTATTTTTCACTAATTTTTGTTTAGAAAGGAAAAATCTTAATTGCAAAAGTATTTAATTTTACAAAAAGCAATAAAAACCCTCATCAAAATATTATAAAGTAATTTTAAAAGTAAATAAGGGACTAAAAATCATAATTTGAAAGCCATATTCCTTAACAAAAATATAAAAAACTAATTTCAACTGGTTATTAAATAGAATCTTATTACTAAAAGCTAAAATTAATAATAAATTAAATTCATGTGTTTGTTGTCTCATTATTTCATGGCTCAGACCACATTTTATTGAACACTTATTTTTATTAAATCATTATTAATAATTTTAATTAACTTCACATGGTAAGTAAATAAATAATCGAATCCATACAATTTTTATATTTTTCTCTTCAACTTATTTTTTACTTATCATTTTTATTTGAATCTTATTTTTCTTTTTTTCTTAAAATTAAAGGATTTTAAAAATATTTTATTTCTCTGAATTTAGCTTTTAATGGTAAATTATGTTAATAAATAATTTTAAAAGGTATTTCTTACTAAGCTTTTTGTTCCTATTTTCTAAATATTTTAAATAAATTTATTCCTTAATTAATTATTATTAAGAAACTATATTTGCGAGCTTACTTTTCTCTGCAAACGTGAATGTTTAGGACATAAATAGTTGGTTAATATAACATTTTTATAATATATTAAAAATAAAATATAAAAAAACTAATCTTAACCAATTAATTTAATTTTTTTTATCTCAAGTAACTATAAAAGAAATAATAAAAGCACAAACAGACTAATCTTACAATTATATAAATAATCAATTAATTTATTTATATTTATTAATTTTTTCTTTCTGAAAACGGAATATTATTTAGGGTTTTATTTTGATTTTAATTTTATTTTTTCTTTAATTTCTTGTATTTTATTTATAAAATGAATTTAATTAGTTTTTATTACAAAATTTATTCAAATTTAATTTTTATTTACTTTAATTTAGAATTTTTTTATAGCTGTTGTGGAATAATTTTAATTAAATATTTTTAAAAAATACTATAAAATGATTTATTTATTAATTTTTTAATTAAATTTTGTAATTCCTGTTTAGTGGTTTAGAGCATTAATTATAATTTTTATAATAGTAATTAAAATGCTACTCTTATTTGGAATATTATTTTCTGTTAATCTGAATAGTGTTAGTAATGCTTTAAACAAATATTATTTTCGAAAATATAAGGTATTTACTGAAAATAAATAGTAGAGACTATTTCTTAAGGATACTATTGTTTCATAAAAAAATTTAGATTAAGATTTGAATACGGCTTTGATATTTATAAAATACATTGTTGAATTAAATTAGAAGCGAATTTAAATATTTATTTATATAACATAAATGGAATAAATAATAAACCAATTAGATATTTATAAGCAAATTAAAGTCACTAAGTCATATATAGATAAACCAAATTAGTAGTACACTCTCATAGCTCATGATAGCTAAAGCCAATACTCAATAAAAGTTATATCATTGCTATAAGATTAGGATTAATAAATATCATAATAAAGACTAGATTATGCACGACAATTAGCTCTAAGCTTGAAATCTTGCAACCATAAAAATATAGCAAGATATTTAGGAGAATTTCAAATTGAGGAAAATTATTTTATTTTATTAGAAAGGTTTGAGATGAATTTGATTGATTGGTAATTGCAAAATAAATTAAAAAAAAGAATTGATAGATAAATATTCATTTAGTTTTCCTTATAGTTATTGCACGCTTTGCAGCATATTCACTCTAAAAATTACGTTCTTAAAGAGCTAACTTTAAGGAATATCTTTTTGGATAAAGATGGTAATATTAAGCTTTGTGACTTTGGAATTCCTTAAGAAGTTGTATCATCTCTAATTTCTAAATAGTTTATGGAACAAAAAGCAGACAATGTTTAGTTTTATTTGCCTCCTGAATTGTTTGATTTTTCTAAAGAAAAAAATGCAAAAGAGAATAAGGTATTCTAAGAAAAAGAAGGAGATATATGGGTAGTTTGTATTTGCTTGTATGTTTTAGCTGAAGCTACTTTTTTATTTATAAAAAGACTTACAAGAGGAACAGGATTCTATGTTTTATAAGAAAAGATAGATTTGGACATAAATAAAGTATTAATGAATAGTTTTTGGTTGAACAAAAATTTAAGACCTAAGATTTCTGATCTGATTTAATCTTTCGAAGAGTTAAAGAAAACTCATATTTCCTAATTAAAAGAAGAATATTATGAATAAGAATTTATAGATAAATACAACAAAGGTAGAGAATTGTACTCTAATGAATGTTTCTAAGAATCTATTGAAGTATTAAAGGAAGCTTTTGATATAAACCCTACTTCTCATTAGTGTCTTTCTCTTATAGGAAATAACTACTTTGAATAAAAATAATACATAGAAGCAATTGATTATTATACAAAATCAGTAAATGTTTTTCCTGAAAATTCCGTTGCATACAAATCATTAGGTCATTGTTATTTAAATCTAAAATAATATGACATTGCTATAGAAAATCTAAAAAAATCAGTGATATTTAATCCAGAATTTTCTCATGCTTACAATCTTTTAGGAGTGTGCTATCACAATTTAGCTGATTCAAAAAACGCATCAGAGAGCTATATCAAAGCTAATAGTTTGTGCCCTTAGTAATCCATTCCTTTATTTAATTTGGGAAACATTTACCTTAAAAAAAAAATGGCTGAAGAATCTAAGATGTGGTACGAAAAAGCTATTTTAACAAATCCTAATTATATCGATGCTTACACTAATTTAGGAGTTGTCTATTGTGAATAAAATTAATTTGAATAGGCACTAGTAAACTTTGAAAAAGCTGCTCAAGTAGATCCTTTATCTGCAAGCACCAATCATAATATGTGGTTTGCTTGCATGAAATTGCAAAAGTATGATTATGCAATAAATTTCTTCAAAAATATGTTAAAAATAAATGGAACTTAATAAACAAATTATTACTTAGCTCTAACTTTAATATAACAAGACAATGTAAAGAATGTAAACAAATCTATTTATTATTTAAAATAACAAATTAAATTAGAACCTTAATTAATTGAACCGTACTATTTAATTGTAGACTCCTTCTTGGAATAAGAGAAGTATACCAAAATTATTAAATATGGAAAGATTTCTAAAAGTGTTGATCAATATCTACTTGAAAGAATTATTGAAGCAAAAAGTGAAATCTGATAAAAATAGATTTTATTTCTTTATATTTAATTTTCAATTGTTTAGGTTTTTATTTTTTCTAAAATTTTTATTGTTAAAAAAATAATTTTAAATTTAAAAATGATTTAAATTTTTCAAAATTATTTGATTAATTTGAATTTTTTTGTAAGTAAAAATTTATTAATATTAATAAATCTATTTTACTTTCTATTTTATAATAAATTCACAATATATAAGTTTTTCCATATATCAAAGCTTTAATTCAAATGCTATTGTATCCATCAAAATAAATCTTAATGTTTTTATTAATAAATTTACTATTTTTTGTAATAAATTCTCAATATTTAAGTATTTCTATCTATCAAAGCATTTATTTAAAGTTAATTCTATTGTAACCATCATAATAAAACTGATGGTTTTTATTTTAAAAGCTAATTTATAAGTTAATAAATGGTTTTTTAGACTACTAACTACTTTTTTTTCCTATATTTTGTGTGTAATAAATTCTTACTATTATAATATTTCCAACTATTATTCTTCTGTTTAATTCTATTGCTAGTTATTAGTTAATATAAAAACTAAAAGTTTTTATAAAATTTTAATTAAAAAATACATTAATAAATGCTTCTTATATAAACTAGCTCTTTTTTTCTTCATTTTTATGCATAGTAAATTCTCACTACTATAATTTTTCTAACTATCATCTTCAATTTAATATTATTGCTATTATATTCATCAAAATAAAATTTATTTTATCCATATTGATTTAACTAATTTCTACACATACATATATTAATAAATGTTTCTTAGAGCAACTAACACTTTTTTAGATAATATTATTTTTTATTCTTCATTTCATTTGTTTGTTTGATTATAGAGACCTTTTTTACTTTGATCAAATTTTTAGATATTTTTGATATTATAAAAATGTTTTAATATTGCTTTGGTATGTAGATTAACTCTTATTTTAAGTTAATAATTAATAACCTACATAACATTTACTAATAGTATCGTTTGAATGAAGATTTTTAATAAGATAAATTTTTTTAAGAAAATAAATGAAAAAAATTTTTTCTTAAAAAAATTTAATATTTATAACCAGATAAAATAAAATGACACAAAAGAAATAGGAATTCTCTACTCTAAAAGATGTAACTTATAGATTTAGATAAAATAGATTTAAATTGAATTTTTATATAATAAAAAGGTTCTAAGCTCTTCTTTATCAGCCTATTCTAACATGTTAATTAATCTATAGTAATCTACATTCATTTATTATAAAAAATATTCTTAAAATATTTCCTATTTTTTATACTTTCTCTTAAATTAATTTTATTATTTTTATCTAATATCTTTTAAGCTGGAAAAATATAGGTCCAGAAGGTGCAAAAGAACTAGGTATTGCACTAAGCAATTGTACGAGTCTCTAAAAATTAGTTCTTAATTTAGGGTTTCTTATTAAATTTAGCAGTTTAAATTTTATTAATGCTTTTGACAAAAAATAATGATAAAAATTAAACACTTATTATTAATTAAAAGCTTAAATGGTCTCAAATCACAAGGTTTATAAGATTTAGTTGCTGGTTTTAAAAATATTTCAAACCTATCATCTCTTACATTCAAATTAGGGTAAAAATACTATATATTATTTGGTTTAAATTAAAAATAAAATACAAAAAAGAAAACAAATAATAAAGCTTTTATTTAACTTTCAATAATAAAAAAATGTTTTGACTTTTTAGTTGAAAATTTTTAAAATCTAATTTAGAATTTCCATTTAATATCTTTAAAATTATATAATTAAAAATTATAAATATTAAATAAATAACTGAACCTTTCTTTATTTTTGCTTTAGATACTTATTTTTTTAAGATCTTATAACTATAGCTTTCAATCATAACTTTAAAGATTTTTAATACTTATATTTTTTTAAAAGAGGAAATAGTATTGGCTCAGAGGGTGCTTTATGGTTAGGCTAAGGAATAGCTTGCTTTGTTAATCTTTCAGATTTAACACTAATTTTAAAGTAGAAAATTATTAAAATATTAATTAAATATTTTAAAAAAGCATGAAAATATTTTTTAAAATATTTAATTAAAAGATTAAATAACTTAAGATAACTTGGATTAAATAACTTAGGCTCTGGCTTAGAAAAATGTTGTAATCTTTCTATTTTGAAGCTTGATTTAGAGTTAATTACTTTTTTTAAATGATACATTAACTTAAGGCTAATAAATGATTAATTTAATCACATCAAAATGTTTATATTTTACGTAATAGGTAAAATTAAATTAATGATGATGGTATACTAGCTCTAGCTTAATCATTAGGAAATTGTTCTAAGCTTTCTTCATTATAAATCAAATTAAAGTAGATATTTTCTATAACTTTTTAGATTGATGTCATTAATATTGTCAAATACAGCTAATAATAACAATATTTTTTGAATTATTGCTTTTTGCATGAAATTTTTTTCAGTTTTCTGATTGAAAGAATATAAAAAAATAGAAGGTTAACTATATTTTTCATTCAGTTTAAAATGAATTGCAAACATTTCTTTATTACTCAAAAATATTTTCAAATGAAAAATATTTTTTACTCTATTATTTTTAGAATTTAATTTTATAAGAATATTAATCTTGTACCATAATAAAACTGGTTTACACTATACAAAATAAAAATTAAAAAAAATGAATTTATTGAATTTCATAAATGTGCACTACTTAATTTAAAATTTATTAGATTTTATTAAATATATTTTTATATAATAAGTTAATTTGATACAACTACTTTAAAAATTTATTTTAAATTAAATTTTCTTTTAATAGAGATAATAACATTTGGAGATAGGGTGCGTATAACTTAGGCTATGGCTTATCAAATTGTCCAAGTCTTAAAAACTTAACTATTTGTTTAGGGTAAACATTTAACTGTTAAAAAAAAGCGAATTTTATATAAATCATTTAGATTTTTATGAGATACTTTCGAAAATCAAAGCAGGATAATTTATTTATTTATTTAAATTTGTTTATTAATGTCTATTTAAAAACAATTTTTATAAAAATATAATTAAGAAACAATAATATTGGATAATTAGGTGCTTAAGAATTAGGATTAAATTTAGCTAAAAATCCAAACCTCTCATAATTGAATCTAAACTTAGAGTAAAATACTTCACTTTTTTTTAAAACAAAATTACATTTTGATTAATTAAATTATTCTTTTAGGCCAAAAATGATAATAAAAAAGCTCTTTAATTTTTATTATTTTAATTTTTTATTAATTATTTGCAAAACATCTTATTATATTATGAAGTTAAAACAATCTTGGAGAATTAGGTGCCTAGTACTTGGTCTAGGGTTTATCAAATTCAACAAAACTTTATTCGATGAAACTAGCCTTAACGTAATATTTTAACTTTTATATGAGTATTAATTATAAAATAGTAAGTATTAAATTTTATGCATTTATTTATTTGATGGAGATAATATTTATTTAATTTATTAACCTTTTGTTATATTTATATACTTAATACAGAAATAATGATATTGGAACTTAAGGTGTCTAATGTTTGTTCTTTAGTTTATAAAAGTGTGCTCTTCTTTAGAATTTAGTCATCGATTTAGAGTAAACTCAATTAATATGAATTAAATATTTTATTTTTTAATTAGTTTTTACCTTTCTTTGCTCATTTTTCATTTAATAAATTAAATAAATATAAAAATATTAGCTCATGTGAGCTATTCACTTCACATCTTTATTAATCTTTACAGAAATGCCACAAGTTAACAACTCTAGAAATATTTTTTAGGTATAAATTATTTCACAATTAATTAGAGTTTATATTTCATCCATATTAATACTTTCAAAAAAAATTTTGCTTAATATTTCTGATTTTATATAATCAGAATTGCCTTTCCTAGTTTTTAATAAAATTTTTAACTGTGTTTCTAAGCCAATCAAAAAAATATCTTTGGCATCAAAAAACTTTTTTTATAAAGAAAATATTTATGAAATTTTAATAAATTTTAGAAACCCCTACAGGTTCAAGAATTTTGTTGATTTCAAATAATTTTTTAGAAAGTTAAAAAAATTAAAGAGGATAGTCAAACTCAAAACTCCTGAATATTGAAATAATAAATTTAAATTAACATATTCTTTATAATTTTTTTCTTTTATATGTTTTTGTAGTAATAAAAATATATTTATTTGTCAGTTAAATATTAAGAGCTTTTAATATTTTTCATAGAACATATTTAATTTTTTTTAAGTTACTCTAAATATAGATTGAGATGGTTTTAATACGTTATTATTTTTCTTACATGTTAATATAAATATTTAAATTGATTAAAAATAGAATAAATAAAAATATTTAATAAAAAAATATGATTTTTAAATTAATCATCAAAAATATAAACTTAAAGCTATTCATAAAAAATATATTTATCTTATTAAATTTTCCTTTAATAATGAATAAACATTCATTTAATATTTTATTATTGCTTCTTCATAAAAATTCTAGGATTTAAAATAAATTATAAAATTTTATTTACAGTAATATTAATTCTTAGTCTTAAAATTAGGTTTTTTAAATTGATTTAATTTAATGAGTTATTTGAGTTAAATAAAAAATGTTTTTTTATTTTGTAAATAGATTTTGAAAACGAAGTTAATAAGAACTTAACATTTTTAGAAAAAAAGTATTTTGATAAATATTTGTTTCTAATTTAAAATAGAATAATATTATTTTTTCTCATAAAAATAGATATTAAATAGATAATTATTTTTTATGAGGTTTTTTGAAAAAGACTTAGTTACATAGATAAATTGAAAATCAAAATCTTTAGAATTAACAAGATATTTTTTAATAATTAAAATTTGTTTGATATCAGAATTTTTTTTTCTTAAAAAAATTAAATAGAATTATGGATATTTTAATAAAGCAATTACAAATTGAAAAGCAAATATCTGTAACATAGTCGTATGTTGATAAAGTAGATTCTAAATATACATTTTTAGCTTCGGACGACAAAGACAGATAATTTTCCATAAGAGCGTTTTTTTTGGCCTCAGATTTAAATTCAAATATTTGTGATGAAAAACTAAACTCTGCGAAATAATTTGCTTAAAACCTTAGAGATTGTAATCACTAAAACATTCTAAAATATGTAGAAGAATTTCAAATTGATAAATACTATTTGGTTGTAATGGAGAGATTTGAAATGAATCTGATAGACTGGTAATATAAAATTAGGCTTAAAAAGAAAATTAATAGAAATCTATTTTTAAAGATGGCTCTTGATCTTTTTAAAGCATTAGAATATCTTCATTCTAAAAACCTTTTACTTTAACAATTAACACTTAAAAACATTTATTTAGATAAAGAACACAATTTAAAGATTTGTGATTTCAATTATCCCTAAGAAATCATACCTTCGCTCGCTACTTAATAATTTGTTGCTTCTAAAACATATAACTTAGAATTTTATTTGCCACCTGAACTGTATGATTATTCTAAGAATGTATAGAACAAACAGTTTAAAGTTTTGTAGGAAAAAGAAGGAGATATTTGGTAAACTGGATTGTGTATATACGCTCTAACTGGAATCACTCTTCTTTTTGTCAAAAGGTTAACAAAAGGAACAGGGTTTTTTTTGTTTTAAGAAAAATTAGATAATGATATATGTAAGTTTTTGATGAATATTTTTTGGTAAAACCCAAAGCTTAGACCTTCAGTTTCTGATCTAATAGATTCTATTTAATAGCTATAAAATAAATAAGTTGAAGAAATAGATGAAGAAGAAGATTATAAGCCTGAGTTTGTAGATCTTTATATTGAGGGGAAAGAATTGTACAGCAATGAATAATATTAAGAAGCTATCGAAGTACTAAAAAAAGCTTTAGAAATTGAGCCTCAGCCATATTAGCTTTTAAATTTATTAGGAAACGTTAGCTATGAATTGAAGAATTATGAGGAAGCTAATGAATATTTTTAAAAATCAATATAGTTATATCCTAAAAATTCATTTTCATATAAATGTTTAGGACATTCTTATCTAAATATGAAAAAGCTAGAAGAAGCAGTGATTCAGTTAAATAAATCAATTGAAATTAATTCTGAATACTCTCATGCTTATAACGTATTAGGAGTATGTTATGAACGTCTCTAAATGGAAGATAAAGCTGAAGAAGCTTACAAAATTTCTCACAGCCTGAATCCTCAGTAATCTTTGCCTTCGTGTAATTTAGGATATCTGTATGAGCGTAAACAGAATTTTGAGGAGTCTGAATCTTGGCTTAAAAAATCTATTGAAATAAATCCAAATAATTATGATGCTATAATAGAACTATCCTTTTTGTATTACAATTAATCAAAATACTAAGAAGCTTTGACTTACTGTAAATAGGCATTAGAAATCGATCCTTTATAAGAAGAACCAATATAAAATATAGGCAGAATTTATCTCCACTTAGAGTAATACGATGAAGCTATCGATTGTTTAAAAAAAGCTATATAGGTGAATGATAAAATGGAATATATGTATTTTACTTTGGCTTTTGCATATCTTCAAAAGTTGAAATATAACTAAACAATATACTGCTTAAAAAAGTAAATTCAAATAGATAATAGTGATATTGAATCTTTTGGAATGATTGGAGAACAGTACTTACATTAAAAAAAATATGAAAAGGTCATCAAATTTAAAAAATACTATAAAAAAGATGAAATGATGTTTTTAGATTTAATGTATGAAGCAAAATCATAAATTTGACTTCTAAAAGCTAAATTTTAGAATAAATCAAAATAATAATTTATATCTAATGCAAATGTTAAAATTTGTTTTGTAAACAAATGTAATACCAACTTAAATGAAATAATAAATCTATTTATTAACTTTATAAGTTCTTTAAAAAAAATTTTTTTATTTTAATTTAGTTTTTAATATTTTAATAGACAAATTTGGATTCTAAAAACTTAATTTTAGTATAAATCAAAACAATAATAACTTAAATCAAATTAAAGTTATTATAATTTATTTTGTATCAAATAAAGAATATTAACATTAAAGACACCAGTTCAACTAATAATAATTCTGACTTTTATTAAATTAAACAGTTCTCAAAAATAAATAATTAAATAAATTTTTAATATTTATCAATATAAATTCAAATTCTAAGTATTAAAAATGAAAAATATAATTTATATAAAATGTAAGTTATTTCTATTTGATTGTATTAATATATGAATATTAAGATTTAAAGCACCATTTCAAATTAAATTGTAAGTCTGACTTTTATTTACTTAAATAGTTCTCAAAATGAAACAATTAATGATGATAAGAGATTAAAAGTTTTTTAAGTGAATTAGTGATCATTTTTTAATATAATTTTATAGTTATATACAAGATTAGTTAATTAATAATTTTTTCGTTACACTTAGATTTTTTATTTTAGAAAGATAAGACTTACATTTATTGTAAAATTATTATTAAAAACACACAAATTTGATGCTTTAAATTTTTATTTCAGTATAATTTAGCTTCTAATAAAAAAAAATATTATTGATTAAAGTGAAAGTATATCAAACGAACGAATGTTTATTGAAAAAGAGTAATAATAATTTATTTATTTACTATTGGAAAGAATGAAATCTTAGATAACTAACTCGCTAACGGATTATAAAGTAAAATACACATAGATATTATATACAATATTTATTATAAATAAGTATTAACCTAATTTATTTATTAATTCTTTTTAAATTTTAGCAAATCGATGTCTTTTTGCCAACTTTTATATGGAAATTTTAATTTTTTTATTGAAATATAATTAATTTATTAATTAAGAATTAGTATGAATTAATTTTTGCAGGCTTTTTCAGTTTTCGTTATAATTGTTAGCAAAAAGACTCAAAAAATCTTAACCTAGGCTAGTTTCGAATGGTACTTTAACAGATAAACTGTTAGAGTTTGAAACTTTGCTATTTATTGTTGATGAAACATTATGCTTGATTAGTATGTCTGAGCCCTCAAGTTTTCTTATTATGCTTTTATTAGCTTATTTGTCATTTAGGATTTCATCTAATTCATCCCAAAGCTAATCATTTTCTTTTTAATTTATTGAGCTACTCTTCTTTGGGTATTTTGCTGAGACAGGGTGATTTGGTAACCTAATTAATATTTAGCTAATAAAAAATTGCAAATCTAGTTTTAAAAATTACTTTGAGGTTAACTCATTGATTTAGTTTGTTTTTTCAGGTAAATTGATATTCGTTCCATGATCAAAGCTCTCTTTTTTATTTAATGCTCTTGTTTTCACGTTACCAGACATAGGCCTTTGATTATTCACAGCTATTATCAATCAAAATACAATAAAAATAATTTTTTTTTTCATTCAAACTTACTTTTAGGTATTATTGGTGCTGGCTACCTGCTAGAATTTTTACGACTCTGATTTTCTCCAAAATTTCTAATATCGAAATTAATAAAAGCCGCCTCATCACTATCATAAGATTATTTGACTATTTATTTTTAATTTAAATAAGCTTATTCATTATTTTATACAAATAAATACCTTTATCTAATTGTAATTTTTGTCCTTCAAAGAACTTTCTATTTTAGTCGCTAACATGGTCATCAGGTTCATCTTTATCATACATATTTTTTATTGGAATTTCCTATAGATCTTATGTTGGTATTCCTAAACCAGCAGCTATAATGTGTAAAGTATTAATTAAAATATTGAATTTATTCTAATTTTAATTTTACCTCTATTAGGAATTCTGTGGCGTGAAGGTGGACGTTTACCTATCGCTTAACAATCCTTGAAAAAACTATCTTCTTTAATGAGATCATGATCAACCTTAATAGGACCCTTTTGATTATAAAATATTTTTAAAATATTCGTTTTAAATGATATTTACTCTGTTAGCTATATATTGTTTGCCTCTTTCTGGTGGTCTCTTTTTTAATTAAAAGTAATTAAGTATTTTATTAATTTCAAAATAGATATTTACTTCAAATTGCTATGTATCAAAGTCTATTCTAAATTCTTATCCATAGTGTTAATCATCATTGAATGAGTCTTGATTTTACTAATGGTCTTCCTCAAGTCCATTAAAATTTTCTTTCTATGACTATCTTCTGAGAGCTTAAGACTAGAAATCGAATTAATCAGTTTTCTATTATAGCTAGGATGCTGCATTTTAGTCTTTGTTGCTTTCTTTATTCTCGACTGGCTTTTACTAGTTTTACACTGGTGTCTCTACTCCTCTTCTTCTCTTTCCTCCTTCCTGATTGTATTTTTTAATATTAAGAATTGAAAAATTAAAAGGTGTTAAAGTATACAGTAGTCATAGGACGGACAGAAAAGGTGTTTGTATTTATCTTAATTGATTCTTTTTAGTTTTAAACCTTTTCTTTCATGTATTTTTGTATATTTTTTTCTCCGAACTAATCATCTTCATCATGCTGCTAACATTGAAAATCATCATCTACGTCTTATATAAAATTTTATAGGTGATGCTCGTCAGAGGAGTCTGCTTTATTTTGATCATGTTAAAAGTATTAATAATTCTAATGATCTATATCATTTTCTTAATCATCATGATTGTAATTTTCCTCATCTTCTTCGTTATCTTCCTATTCCTCATCTTCATCATATTCTTCGTCTTCGTCGTCCTCATCATAAGGGACGGCATACTATTGTCTATATTCATTATCTTCCTCGTTATGATGGTTATAGTAATTCTGGTAGTATTCTTCATCATCCTCTTAGTCATCTTCATGCTCATCATCTCCTTCTTCTTCGTGATTATGAGGATGTCTTTATTACTTTTTATCATCATTTATTATGTATTATTCATCATTAGCTTTGTTCCTTTGTTTTTACATTTTATTCTTATTTTCAGTTGTGGTTTCATCTTCTTCTTCCTCCCCATACTTAGTAAAGCTATTTTCTATGAACTAAATCTTATGAGTTTATTCTTTATTAATGTAAACATAAAAATTATTATTTATTTATTACTACAAACAAAAAAAATATTTATTTTATTTTTACATTTCTAGTTTCCAGTCACGATAATTCTAGGCGTATTTTCTTCTGAGTTATTATCAAAGTCATTACTATTTTATTGATATTACATTTATTATTAATTGTTAATCTCTTATTATGGAAGGGCTATTTTCAATAATTAGTTCTATTATTAGCTCTTGGAGTTTTGCTGCTTGTTGGAGAATGACTCATTAAGGAATGTGTTATTGTTAGCTGCTCCTGATTTATTAAGTGATGATTTTTTATCTGAATTATCTTGCTTCTATGAAGAAGTCGAGCCTTGACTGTAGAAATTTTCATGAGTGAAAAAGTTTTATTTGAGTTTTGAATCTTTCTTTAAGTCAGTATGATGAACTTTAACTTATTAGTTTTAATTAGGATATTATTCTGTATTAGTTTTTTATTGAACGTCATGACTTTGTTTGAAATCTCCATCTTGATGGGTGTTATATTTAGGTTATAAATCTTGTCTATTATTGCTTGCTTCTTTGTTAAAACTTGTATTTTAGTTATTGCTTGTATTGCTTGCAAAAGTTTCTCTTCTCTAAACATTGCTTTTTACTGCAACTCCAGCTGAAGAATTTCTTATTTGTAGAGGATGCAAAGTGTTAAGATTTTAGTGTTATTGTTATCCTTTAGAAGAGATACCAGTATTCAATGAAGAGTTTAACAAAGAATTCCCACTTGTATTCAATAATTTACTTCCTCTCTAACCTGCAGTGGCAACACGAGAACCTGTACCTGGTGTTGAAGGCTTTTTTAATCCAAATCCATCTGTATTCGTTATACTCATTTGCGTATTTCTATACTGAGTTGTTGTTTGAATTTGGTTTTGTTTTCGCTAAATGGATTGCTGATCGTGCGAAGTTGATGGTCTTTGTGGCAATTTAAAGCTATATCTTTATTATGGAATATTATTGCTACTATAAGGATCTAATCCATGATTATTTGTCTAAGCTTTCTTATTTGTTGTCGTGCCTCCCCCACTTTATAAAGTGTTGGAATTATGCTAAACTGTATGCAAAATATTTGTAGGATTGTTTTAGTAAATCCTTGAAATCTATTAAATATGTTCCTTCTTGCTCATCTTAGCAAAATCAATACCCTAATTGCTTTGATAAGAATTCTATTACTAGTAATGCTATTGCTATTGCTTCTTTTAGTTTTGTTAATTGACTACACTTGAATAATATGGTGAACTCCTAATTGTTAATAAGCATATTTTTAAAATTGTTTTTCAACTTGCAAAAATTTCTTCCATAATTTTTAGTTCACAAAAAGATATTTGATATATTTAACAATTAAAAATGAATACTTGAATTTTCCAATTGCTTCCTTTAAGTTTGATGTATTGCTTAGCTAAAATCCTGATGCTGCTGCGACTGCACTGAATTAAATTAATTAAGCGTTTTGCTAATTGTTTGCTACAACTCTTTCTCTTTTCCCTTTTTCTGTCGGCGCTGTTTCTCCTCTTTTGATTTCTTAACTTTTATTAGTTAAAATAAAATAATTATGATATTGTTGCTTCTTTTTTTATCATTTTGTGGCAATCTCATTTCTAAATGATTACTTCGATCTACAAAATTATAGATTCGTTAATATGATCAAAAATAATGAGATTATTATTTAATATTTTGAAAATTTATTGTACTTATTTGGAAACCAGCCCTACGTAGTGTTGCTAGGAATTTCTCTCTACTGGTAACCTTAATTACTACGGTTATAATATGCCATGGCTCGCAGTAAATCTTAATGAATAGAATAAATTTAAAAAGGAATAAGAGCTTTATTAATATAGCCTTTCCTATCTGTTTGAAATAATTTCTCTTTGAAAGAGTAAGTGTTAATTAATTTCTAATTTTTATAATATTGCAACAATAATAAAAAAAAAATCAAGTTTTCAAAGATTTGTAAATTTTTAGGATGTTCAAGTTTTTTTTCATAGCTACTAACAACATTGCCCATTTATTTTAATTATCAAATTAATAAAATATGTATTCTTCAATTAGATGGTATATTTTACTTAATCATATTATTTTTATGGATAAACAAATTACTTTATAACTCACTTGATCTACAGTCAGTCAGAATGTGAATTTTAAAAGTAAATATTAAATTTAATGCTGTCAATCAAATTTGATTGTTAAAAATTCCATTATACCTATCCTTTATATCATTTAACCATAATATTTTTAATTGGAAGTATAATTTGGTTACCAAATTTTCAATAGTCACCAATTAATTTCATTCTTATTTAATGATACGTTAACAGAAAATAAACAAATAAATATCTGACAAATCAAATAATTTAAAAATACAACCAACCAATAATTAATCATAAATATTTTTTAATTCATTTAATATTTATTTTCTAAATTTCATTACAAAACAAACTCTATTTTGGCCATTCATTTTTTTATTAATTATTATTAAAAGATTAGCTCTATACAATAAATCACAATTATCTTCTATAATAAACTAAATAAATACCTGTATTTTCTTCAAAAATATAATAATATTGTAAAATTCATAATTTCTTTCTTTCTTTTTACTTTAACTTCACCATTTTTGATTAAATTTAATATAATGAATACATTTTATTTAAAATTGCTAGATGAAAGCTAAAAGTGATAATAAATCATTTAAGATTAATAATATATTATATTTTTCAATTATTTTTTAAGCATTGAAATTTTATTTCCATTCATAATTATATAAATAAGAAATTTCTTCAATAAATTGTGGTAGCTTGCTAATAATATTCACACATCATTCACTCATATCTTATTTAAATTTTTAATGAGTTTATTTTTTACATTTTAAATATTAAAGATTATTTTTTTAAAGCTTTTATATTTAAAAATGATTTTATAAAATTATAATTATTAAATTTATTACTTAATTAAACTCTTTTAAAAATGATTAATAAAAAATTTATTGAAAAAATTTTAATTGAAATAAATATTTAAATTTGATTGAGCAAGCTTTAAAAAATTAATGTTTTTACAATAGAAAAATTTATAAAAATTATTATTTACGTTTTGCCTTTGTTTTTATTAGTAATTGCTATTAATTTTTTTATTCAAAAAATACCTGCAAAATTATACTTGTTTCTTATAAGATTGAGGAATTTTAATTTCTAAATAAAATAAATTTCTCAATTTTCTAAAATTTAGGACAAAAACATAAAATTTATTTTAATAATATTTCAATTTTTAATATTTCATTTCTTTATTATCGATTAAAAGAAAATTTAATAATTTATTTTTCTTGAAATTTCTTTAAAAGATTTCAAGAATATTCAGATTTAATCTTATTAAATATATTCGTTGATATCTTGTAATAGAAATCTATTTGTTATAAATAATTATTTAGTGATTAAATTAATTACTTACTTTTTGTAAAATGAAATTGAATTTTTTTAATTTTTTGATTTATCAATTATAATTTAAGAGATGTAAATAACTAAGTAGAATAGACTATTAAGGCCACTCAGTATAAATAAAATGGAGTAACTTAAGCCAAAGCTAAAATTAAAACAAGATTTTTAATTTATTTGTGGAGAAAGAAGAATTAATCATTTTATTTAACTTACTTTACTAGCATGTTTAATTTTGATTTAAGCTTAGAAATAAATCTATTAAATCAGTAGAAAAAGTTATAAAAAATGATAAAAATGAGAGGGAAGTGGATAGAAATTTCTGAAAAAATATTATGAAGATTCGTCTACTTTGAATATATTTGAAAAAGTAATAATAAATATGTGAATAACCAATATTGGGAGTTTACTTTAATCTTAAGAATTGTGTCTAAAGCCCAAAAAAAAGATAAAAAAGTAAAAGTAGGAATACGATGACGTAAATATTGATGATAAATAAAATAAAAATAAAGATACTCATTTAATTCTGCCCGTTAAAATAATAAAAAAGTATTAGCTTCTTCATCAAAGATTAATAAAAAAACAATAAACAGGGATATTTATTTAAAACAAAATTTATATATAATCGCTTATTTTACAAAAAATTTAATTGAAATATTTATTTTTAAGCCAAAAATGTGTTTATTATCAGTTTATTACAAATACTACATTTGCTATAATGTATTTTTTTGCTTTCACTTTAAGGATAATACAAAAGAGATAGCGCTACATTGAAAACTCCAATAGACTGTAATAGAGATATGATTTAATTTTTAAAGATTTTATAAGGTAGGGTATTTATCAGGAAAGCTTTTAAAGTTACAAACCTTAATTTCTATTTCAAAATTTATATATTTTGGAAGAAGTTTTGATTTATTTTTATGGTTGTTGTTGTGTTGTAAATGTGACGATTTTGGATAATTACATTTCAACTTTATGCAAATATAATGAAAACACAGAAGGAAAAAGACTTGCTTTTATTTGCTATCATTCTTCAATTAATGAATGAAGTTATAAATGATGAAAAATGTAATAAATATTAATTTAAATAAGAAATTAATTGCATTTTGCATTTATTAAGTAGTGATTGATTTATTTCTTAATATTTACAAATTAAATTATTTATTTATTTGTAGATTGATTGCATATTAGTTTATTTGATTTTTTGATATTTCTTTGCTTCTCTTTAATTTAATTTGGCATTTTAGGACTAAAGATATTTAAATACCCAATGGTTGTCTTATTATTACATAATAAAATTAAAGCAATTAAATAGAAAAAAAATTAAAAGGAAGAAAAAAGAACCTAAACTCAAAATGTACAGAAAGATCACCTGCAATTTCTCTGCCCTCAACAATCCCTTCTAAAAGAATTTTAAGTAATTGAAGGTTGAAGGAAAGAACTACAACTTCTACAGTCTCCCCGACCTCCATGACGCTAGATTAGGTAATAAAAATAAGATGCTTGCCCTCTTTATCTCAACTTTTCTCTCACTCTAACTCTGCTTTAATCTTCCTCCTACTTTGACTTTTTAAGTAAGATAAAAACGAGTAGAAAAAATTCTTTTTGCTCGCATGCTTTAAAATTATTAGAGAAAACAAACACAGGAAAGTATTAGCTCCACATAAGCATCTCAAAAATAATGGTTTAGTGAGAAATGGTAGAATGCTTCTTGAGAATATTTAATTTTTCTAATTATATCCTCTACTAAAAGTTTCTACTTAAATAATGAATTTAGCTTAAAGCAGTAGAAAGAAGGAGAAAAGAGAAAGAGAAAAAAAAATCTTTAAAACTAGCTATTTCAGTCTAAGCATATTTAAAATATTTTTTATTTTAAACTATAAAATAGAAAAGTTGCCTTACTCAGTTAGAATTTTATTAGAATCAGCTGTTAGAAACTGCGATGAATTCAACGTTAAAAAGGCTGATGTTGAAAAGATCTTAGCTTGGGAAAAGAACTCAACTTAATAAATTGAAATCCCCTTCAAGCCCGCTAGAGTTATCTTATAAGATTTCACTGGTGTCCCTGCTGTTGTTGATTTTGCTGCTATGAGAGACGCTATGGTCCGTTTGGGTGGAGATCCCAACAAGATCAACCCCTTGTGCCCTGTTGATTTGGTCATCGATCACTCTGTCCAAGCTGATGTTGCTAGAGACTTGAAGGCCTTCGAAAAGAACGAAGAAATCGAATTCAACAGAAACTACGAAAGATTCGAATTCTTAAAGTGGGGTTAAAAAGCTCTTAACAACTTCACCATTGTTCCTCCTGGTTCTGGTAATAAACAAAAAAAAAACAATAACATTTCATTTATTTCTAGCTATTTAAAAGCTAGTTTTTTTAAAAAGATAAACACATATAAAGCAAATAATTTTTACAAAAGAATATGAAAGAAATCTGTTGAATAAGTAAAAAGTAAAAGCTAAATGAATTATGTTAGAATTGTTAAATGCTAAATATTTGCAAATACTTTTTTTCAAAGTAGAAATAAAACATATTATCTATCTACATTAGGAAGAGAGGATCGAATGAATATGTTTTGTTGTATTGTTTAGAGAATTGATTTTTATAATTTATAAAGATTTAATCAAAGAATTTGCTTTTCAATATTTAAATAAAAATTATATTTTTGATAGAAAAAAATAAATAAATAAATAAAAAACGATATTTTTATTTACACTGATCTAATAAATAAATTCCTAATAAATCACATCACAATCACCTTTTTATAATAAATAAATACGCTCTCAACTTTTCTTTCCCTAATCTAATAAAATTCCAATATCTTATTTATCTTTTTATTAATCAAAACACTATTTTAAAATATCCCCCTCCTTATTTCTTATTCAGCCCACACAACAAACAAATCTATTCGATTATTTTCAAATAACCCCACTATATATCTTTCTTCATTTGCTTAAAAAGTTAAGATTCTTATAAGATTTTTTCTTTCTGGTGTAATGCTATCTTTGCAACTCAAAAATAGTGCAAATTTTCATATTATTCTTTTAAAATATTTGAATTTTGTGGAACTTAAAACAACTCAAATTTAATTTAATTTATTCATTATTATCATTTTTAATTTATAGGTATTGTCCATCAAGTTAACTTGGAATACTTAGCTAGAGTCGTTTTCAACAATGAAAATGGTGTCCTTTATCCTGACTCCGTCGTCGGTACTGATTCCCACACTACTATGATTAACGGTTTGGGTGTCCTCGGTTGGGGTGTTGGTGGTATTGAAGCTGAAGCTGTCATGCTCGGTCAATGTATTTCCATGGTCTTACCCGAAGTTGTTGGTTTCAAGCTCTATGGTAAGTTGAAGGAACACGTCACTGCTACTGATTTGGTTTTAACTTGTACTCAAATGCTCAGAAAGAGAGGTGTCGTCGGTAAATTCGTCGAATTCTTCGGTCCTGGTTGCGAAAATCTCTCTCTTGCTGACAGAGCTACCATCGCTAACATGGCTCCTGAATACGGTGCTACCATGGGTTACTTCCCTATTGATGCCTAATCTGTTGATTACTTGAAGCTCACTGGAAGAGACTCTCACAAGGTTAAGGTTATCGAAAGCTATCTTAGAGAACAAGGTCTCTTCAGAACCAACGGTTCTAAGGACCCCGTTTACACTGGTGCTGTTCTTGAATTAGACCTCGCCTCAGTCTAGCCCTGTGTTTCTGGTCCCAAGAGACCCCACGACAGAGTACCCCTCAACCAAATGAAATCAGAATGGAATTAAATCCTTACTGCTAAGACTGGTTTCAAGGGATTCGGCTTAACTGAAGAATAATCTAAAAAGACCCACACCTTCAACTACAAGGGTAATAACTACACTCTTTCTAATGGTTCCGTCGTTGTTGCTGCTATCACTTCCTGTACCAACACCTCTAACCCTGACTCCATGGTTGCTGCTGGTCTCCTTGCCAAGGCTGCTGTTGAAAAGGGTTTGACCGTCAAGCCTTACATTAAGACCACTTTATCCCCTGGTTCTGGTGTCGTCACTAAGTACTTCGTTGAATCTGGTGTTCAATCCTACTTAGAACAATTAGGTTTCACCACTGCTGGTTATGGTTGCATGACCTGTATTGGTAACACTGGTGAATTAGAACCTGAAGTCGACCAAGCCATCAGACAAGGTGATGTTGTTGCTGCTGCCGTCTTATCTGGTAACAGAAACTTCGAAGGTCGTATCCACCCCTTAACCAGAGCTAATTACTTAGCTTCCCCTGCTTTGGTTGTTGCCTATGCTTTGGCCGGAAACGTTAACATCGATTTCGAAACTGAACCTATCGGAACTGACAAGCACGGTAAGCCTGTCTTCTTGAAGGATATCTGGCCCTCTAGAACCTACACTCAAGACACCGTCCACAAATCTCTTAGACCTGAAATGTTCAGCGAAGTCTACAAGAGAATCTCTCAAGGTACCGCTAGATGGAATGCCTTGAAGGCTTCTGATAAGAAGGTTTATGACTGGAAGGCTGATTCCACTTATATCCACAACCCTCCCTTCTTCTAGACCACTGAACTTGTCCCCAAGCCCGTCTAAAGCATCAAGGGTGCCTACTGTTTATTGAACTTAGGTGACTCTATTACTACCGATCACATCTCCCCTGCTGGTAACATCGCTAAGAACTCCCCTGCTGCTAGATACCTTAATGAACGTGGTATCCAATCTAAGGACTTCAACACCTATGGTGCTAGAAGAGGTAACGATGAAATCATGGCTAGAGGTACTTTCGCCAACGTCAGATTAATCAACAAGATGATGGATAAGGTTGGTCCTGAAACCATCCATATCCCCTCTGGATAAAAGCTTGCTGTCTTCGATGCTGCTGAAAAGTATCAAAAGGAAGGTCATCAACTTATTGTTCTTGCTGGTCAAGAATATGGTTCTGGTTCTTCTAGAGATTGGGCTGCCAAGTAATATATTTTAATTGTGCTTATGTATTTATTAATTATTAACAAATCATTTTTTAAATTATAGGGGTCCCTACTTACAAGGTATTAAGGCCGTTATTGCTCAAAGCTATGAAAGAATTCACAGATCTAACTTAGTTGGTATGGGTATCTTACCTACCGAATTCTTAAATGGATAAAACGCTGATAGCTTAGGTTTGAATGGTCATGAAACTTTCAACATTGACTTAAAGGGTGGAAACTTAAAGGTTAATGAAGTCTTGACTGTTACTACCAGCACTGGCAAATCCTTCCAAGTTAAGACCAGATTAGATACTGATGTTGAAATCGCTTACTTCTAGAACGGTGGTATCCTCCAATACGTCCTCAGAAAGCTTGTTAAGGGTGAAGCTCAATGAGAAAATTTTAACCATTTTAAATATAAAAAATAACTTATGAAAAATTAAAATTGAAGTTTAAACTGCAATAAATTAAATAAATGTCTTTGATTTATTATTAAATTTTTTTTGAATACTAAAATAAGAAAACTTAAAACTATCCTTTTATATATTATTTCATTTATTAACGTTGTCTATGTTTTCTTTTTGGTATTATTGCTTTTCTTTTACTTCTTCTAATAATTATTTTTTAATGATTCATTATTATTTTTAAGCTTGTAATTTTTAAATACTTGATAAGTGTTTTCTTAGCATATTTTCAAACAAAATATTAAAAGATCTTATAAATAAGAATGATATTTTATAAAAAAATGAAAATCTAAAAGCGTATTTATGATATTTATTCAGTAAAAAATTCTATGAGATGTTTCATTAAATTTATTTATTACTTTAACCATCATAAGCAGTGCATAATCATTCAAAATCATTTTTTTTGATTTTATTCAAAATCATAAAATACCCTATAAAATATATATTTAGTTCTAATCAAATAAATATATGCAAGTAAATATAGCTAGCTAGATATATATTTGCAAAACTTTATTTGAGTTACCAAGTTGAATAAAAATTAAATCTAATAATCAATAAAAATATTTTTAAAGTTTTGAGATAGTAATTACAAATTAATATAGTCAAATATATGCACAAGTAAAATTAATTGAATAGTTTAAGGAATAATTTATTTTATTTATTATAATTTTTTAAGTAATAGAGGCAGTTGGAGATATAAGAATAAAAAGGTTAGTATTAAACTCACCCAAATGGATCTACATCTGAATAAAACAAATATAAAAACCCATCTTCTTTATCCTTTGATTATTAGTAAATTTCATGTAATTGTTTATCTAAATTTAAAAAGTAAAATATTCTTAAAATATATACAATTCTGTAGATAATTAATTAATCAATAAAATAAGTAAATCAAATTTTAATTTACAAAAAAAAACAATCTAAATCAATAGTAAAGTATAAATATTGATTAATAAAGTATTACTTATTTTTTCTATCTTATTTTCAGAAATCACCCAATAAATAGCATATTTTCCTTAAAGAGATTCTATTTCAATATTCAGCTTAGAAACCACCAATTTTTATAGCTCAAACAATTTTATGTTTCCAGACACCATAAATCTAATTATTAATGTATTTAATGATTATAAAAATTTTAAATTAATAACTTACTTAGGCTTATTCAAAGGCTTCAAAAGCTAAGCCTTTTAATATGCTTAAACTATGCAAGGGATCATATCAGGATATTTAGCAATTGTGTTTTGGTACTATTTCTTTCTTTATTCTAAATTGTATTTCTATTTAAATGTTAACCTTTGAGATGCCATTCTTTTGTTAGAGTTTTTTTCTTCTTCTGTTATTATTAATTCTTTAGTTTCTAAATTAATTATCAATAATTTAAAAGTTTAATTGCTTTTATAATTTTACAATTTGAGGGTTTTTTTTGAAAATTAGACTGTATTTTATATTTGAAGGGTGTATTATTAAATGTTTAATTATTTAAATATTCTAACCTATATATTCAGATTTTGACAATAATTACTACTAATAAAACAATTTCATTTTTCATATTCAATTAGTATATTCCTATTAAGTACTTCAAATAATTTATTCTAATAAAATAGCTTTTTAATTAGGTGTTAAAATTTTCTGATATATATTTCAAGCTAAGATCAAATTTTTGTTTATTATTACTCTTATCTCTTTAGTTTCTTATATTAAATATTCTAAACTACTTATTTTCTCCTTTAATTTGAATATTTGCTTTTCAAATAGATACTATAGAGGTATATTATTTAATTTAAATTAACTGAAGTCATTTATACTATTTATTCATATTTTAATTTTTACTGTCAAAAGTAAAAATATTTGATTTATCAAACCATCTATCCTACCTAGTTAAACCCGCTTTTAATATAAAAAAAATTAACTTAAATTTTTTAATATTATAAAAAAGCTCTTTGTATTAATTAATATAACAGAAACTAAAATATAATTATTCAAAGCTAATTAATATGTAAAGTGCATTTAAAGGTAATACATTTGATATTTATTGATTGTGAATATTGTTAAGCTTTCTAAAAATATTATTTTTTATATAGCAACAGTGCATTAAATTATATTTTTTACATAAAAAAGTCAATTATTTATTTATTATTAAGTGGCTGAAGTTTATATTGATTTCTGATAATGAGCTTAAACATAAAACCAAAGATCAACTAAAAAACAAAGGATTTAATAATATTTTTATATTTATTTGTGTTTAAATGAATTAAAAAACCATTTCTTGTCAAAATTGCTACAGTAAATGAATGAAAATATGAAATTAGCTTAAAATATTATTAAACACTGCAATCAAAAGAAAGACTGAACCAATAAATGAGTGAGTAAATGAATGAATAATGGAAATGTAATATGAAAAATTGAATATTTAGTTATATATATATAAAGTGATAAGATTACAATTTAATACATAAACATTTTATTATTTTTAAACTAATTAGCATATTATTTTATTCCATCATCATCAATACATAATTGCAAAATCTACTACATATTAGTTAAACTAAACGACTTTTAACTTCTTATAGATAGTTAGCTTTTACAATCAGATTGATCCAAATACTTCTTGATCAGAGTATGAAATATACAAGAAGCCATCATCCTTATCCTTGTTTTCTTGGTAAATTTCGCTCATTGTTCTATCTGTTAATAATAAAAGTAAAATTAATTAAATTTAAGAGTAAAATTTGTGTTTGTTGCTGCTTGATTTTTGAATTCATATTAAGTTTTGTTTTTTTTTTTGAATTTCTACATTCATTTGAATTAAATTATTAGAAGTTTAATGGAAAAATGTGCTTACTAATTTTTTCAATCTTTTTATTGCCTACAAAGAAGAACAAAGCATCAGCTTCATTTGTAATATCTAATTTCTTACGAACTGTTTATTGGAATTCGTGAAGCTTAACATCCTTTGATACCAAGAACCTTTTTATAAAGAAAATAGTTTAATCTAAGTTTTTATAATTGCTATATTTTTTACTTTTGCTTTTCCAATACTTTGACTGTTTTTGCCTTCTTGTTAATTTCAACAATGACGGGAATCATATTTGGATATTTGGATTTTTACTTTTCTAACTCTTTTTATCTTTCTGCTAAAGAGAATTTTTCCTTGAAGGGTTTATAATTTTGAGCGTCCATTTAATATTTTTTGAGTTTCTCTTGTTTACTTTTTGCCTTTATGTAAAAGGAATATTTTATTATTAGTTTTCTTATTAATTATTTATCTAACAAAAAAATCAATTAGCCTATATATAAGAAATAACAAGAGTCTTCTAAAATATTGTAATTTTTTAATAGTCCATTTAGCTATTTGAATGATTCTTTCTTCGTATTAGTTATCAATAATCAATCTATAACAATTAAAAATAGTAAGACAAAATCTCATTTCTTTCATATGGTCGTTCAATTTAAATATTCTATTAACAATAAAAGCTAGACAGAGATCAGGAGATGCTCTTTCTATTCTATTTTCGCATTTTCAGAATTTTTTCTGATGATTTTAAAATAAATGAATCAATAAAATGACCGTCCTCAATTTTTCTATTACTTCAAACAATTTAAATAAAAATAATTTTATTTTAAATTACTAAAATTTGTAAATTTTAATTTAATTTTTCTTTTTAAATTTCACAATTGATATGTAAAATTTGACAATTAATATAAAATCAAAAGTAAATTAATGGCAATAGAATTTATTTAATATTAATCATTAATTTTTGAAATATTTCCTACCTTATAATTATAAATTATAAGAAAAAGCAAATTTTTGTGATAAAAATTCCTAATTGTGTATATTTTTACAGGTTTAAATTTGCCATAGATTTTTATATATTTAAAATAATAAGAAAAGTAAAGTTATATAGCCTTTTATTTTTTAAATAACTTATAATAAGAAATTTAAAGATTTTAATTTTAAAAAATCCCAAAAAATTTTATAAAATAAAAATGATTAAAAAATACAAACTGATATTTAATGCTATTTATTGATTTTGTGGCATAATTATTTTACGAATTAAATTATTAGAGTTTGATAGTAATAAGTAATATTTATTTAAAAAAACTAAATAAACTGAAATTAAGTAAAAATTAAGAACTTAAATTGTTAAAAAAATACTATTGCTAAATTTAATAATAAATTTTAATCTATTTTTAAAATATTTATTGATAAAAAGCTAATTATAAGTTATAAATTATTTATTAAAATAGTGGTTATCATAATGATAGATTAAATAATATATCATTTAGAGTTTTAATTAATATATTAAAAATCTTTTATAATAAATATAAGTTAAATAAAGTTTTTATATTATGTAGATAGCTATTTTATCATTAATTTCTAAAATAAAAATACCTTATTAAGGTAAATTAAGTAATAGATTATAGAAAATTATAAATAATATATAATTTTAAAAAAGGTTATGTTTATTATTTTATTAGGAATTTTTTAAAAATAAATTAGTAAATTAAGTATACATAATTTATAGTTTTAAATAGTGTATTATTGATATTAAATAATATATATAAATTAAATAATGATAGTATTGATTATATGTTATAAAATAATAAATTCCTTATGAAAGTATATTATTAATAATTTTAAAAAATTTATTTGAGATATAAGATATAAATTAAGTAAAGTTAACGTTGGATATTTTATAATTAATTTATAAAATAGTTAACATCTTATAAATATAAATTAATTAATTAATACATTATTTTAGTTATAAATTATGTATATAGATTAGTATTTATTTATAAAATAATAAATTTCCTATGAAGGTAAATTAAGTAATAAATTATTTATAGTATTAAGTAATATTTTAGTGAAATTATATAATGATTATAAATTAAATAAATTGTTTATATTATTTATAAAATAACATATATTATGCCATTTATCAAAATAAAGAAAATTAATTTGTGGAAAGAAATAGTTATTTCATAAAAATTAGGGTAAATTATCATTCCTTTTAAAATTTTAAATTAGACAAATACATTTTTTAGTTCTTCCTATAGAAAATTGATATATAAATATTCGTTTTTCTAATTGATAAAAGAACCTATCTTTATATAACATTTCTGGTGTAATATCTATATAGGAAAAAGCATTTATTATTGATAAATTAAATAAAGTTAAATTCTACTTACAAAAATGCAAAAAGAATCATCTAAGACTGCTGAAAAACCAAAGGCCACACTAAATACATTACAAAAGCCTTCCATAATTTCAAATTCTACTTAGAAAACTTTATTAAATTCAAATAATTAAACTAAATAAGCTATTTAACCTACTATTTAAAGCACTGCAAAAAATAATGTAGTGAAACCACAAGCCATTAGTTAGTTAAGTAATCCTTAAAAAAGTTAGGCATCAAGCAATACTAAATAAAATTTAACTTAAGAAAAAAGTGACATAAAAAAAACACCTACAAACGAATCTTAAAGTCAGAAAATTCAAGCTATTTATCTAAATTAGCAACTTTTAAAGAGCCCAGCAGCAGCTGGATCTAATATTTTGAAAAAAAGTGATTAAAAAACAACAAATGAATCAAATGACTCTTAAAGCCATAAAATTTAAGCTAACCAAACTAATTTAGCCTCTTAAAAAAAAGTAACTGAGTCAAATTCTATCAAAAAAGATGATTAAAAAGTAGTAGCAGTAAATTCTGATTCTGGAAGTTAAAAAAGTTAAATTATTTAAGCAATTTAAACACCATAGAAGAAACCAATTTAAACCAATAACTTACAAAAAGGTGAATAAAAAATAGTTACTGAAAATAGTAATTCTCAAGGTCAAAAAATTTAAGCTACATAAGCACCTTAAAGCAAACCATTAGAATCAAATGAGTTAAAAAAAGTTGATTAAAAAATAGCAACAGAAGATAGCACTTAAAATTAGAAATCAGAAATTAAAAGCTAAAAAACAAACTTAAGTAGCAGTAAAGATGAAAAATATTAGCAAATAGGTTAATAGGATGATTAAAGTGAAGCAAATCTAATCTCTAGTAAATCAAAATTTTTAGAAATATTTGGAGATGCAATTATAAATAAAATTATGAGTTTTTTTATGATAGAAGACTATGTAAAAACAGCTACTATTTCTCGCTATTTTAGGAAAAAAGTCCCTTAAGTATTGTCAACACTTGACTATACAAAAAGATTTAAATAAATGAACTCAAGCTAGTATTTAGAATTTAATTTAATAGGGAAAGATATAGCTTTGAACTCTATTAACTATAATAAGCTCATAAAGAATTCTATTTAAGAAATACAAAAAGAGATGAGAGAATTTCAAACTAAAAAAAAGTCAGCATAAGAGGAAGTTTACCTTGATATTTTCACGAAAAGCTGCAATTTCTTCATGAAATCTAACTAAAATAAGTAAGAAATAATTAAGTTTATTTTGAATGCTGGCTTAGCTACTGTGTTTTAGCAAATCTCTTGCAACTTTATCTAACCATCAAAAATAGACTTAAAAATCCCTGCAATTTAAGATGAATCACAAAATACTCCTATGATATAACTATTAAAAATTATATGCTAGTACTTCAACTTATAATAAAAGACTAGTAAGATGGATATAGATAATTAAAAATCAGGAGTTAGATTTTACAAACTATTTCAACATATTAGTAAAGTCTAAAAAGTGAAAAGCTAGCTTATTGAAAAATATGGAAGACCAATTATGTACTTGAGCAAAGATAATAATGCCTTGAATTATATTAACAAAAATACTATCTAGGTTATTTTGCCTTTTTTGAAAGCTTAAGATATTATTAAATTGTGCTTGGTTAGCAAAAGTATGTATTAGCTCATCTAGAATTGTTGCTAAAATATGTTGGAAAGATTTCTTGAAGAAAGAAAGTAACTACTTTAGGATAACAAAATAAGTGATGATTAAGCTAAAGCAGTAATGTATTTAGAACATTATAATGTTTTTACATTTTATAATTAAGGAGTGATTCCTTCTTATTATTTTTCTGAAATACATCTTAAAGAATTAATTTATGCTCTTTGGTAAACAGTAAAAAGTAAAGGCTCATCAGGAGAAATCTATATTAATTCAAAAAATCCTTAAAAGATACCAAGGTATTTTTATGCAGGGCATAATTTTTACAATGCCAATTCCGAAAAACTTAGCATAATAGAAGAGTGTTTAAAAAAATACACGGATGACTTTGTTGAAAAAGGTGAATTATAAGAGGATTACTACAGACAAAATATGATTTTACTTCAGAAATATTTGAAAGGAATCAAACTATTTATCTAATTAAATTTGAACGAAGAATCTTTCCCTGAAATTCAATGTACTTACTAAGAAAAGATTATGAAAATAGAAAGATAGATATATTAATACCAGAATATTTGCAAATAAAATACTGAAAAACTTGAAGTTTTCACCTTTGATTTCAGTTAACCTTTCAAAGAAATGAGAATGAAAGACACTCCTCGTAGATTATTTGAATGAATTTTTATAAAAATGTAAAAATGACCAAATATTATTAATCTCTCAATACATCTTCATAAAAATATATTTTTGTTTATGAAATATTTTTATATTTAATCAAAAATTAAACAAAAATGAATCGTTTTAAAATTAACTAAAAACAAAAATATTTTTTAGTCATTTTAATTAAATAAGCATAAAGGCTTAAACAAAATAAAAATAATTAAATTTAAAATATTTTTATTAGCGCTTTAAAAAATTTTTTAACATGCGCTAAAATTGAAATTAAAAAAATATTTTTTTAATTTCTTGTATTTGTCCTTAACTAAAACGCCATCATAATAAAGAAGCTAAATATTTTCTACAAGGAAATATACATCGAACGGTTACTTGTTTTAGAAAATGGTTGATCACAAGTTAAATAAAAAAATAGTTGACAAAAGAACACTAGTTAATAATTTATTTAATTAGTAATTTTTAGTTTCAGTCAATAGTAAGTATTAGATTTTTTATGACAAAAGAAAATAAAGAAAAACATTGAAGAGAGTTGAAAATATTAAATTATTAAGTTTTTTTTCAATTACTTTATTGATTTTAAAGCATTACAAGTAGTTAAATCAAAAAATACAAATTATTCAATTCATATTAATATAATTGTGAAAATAGCAAAAATAAAGTAGAAGTAAATATACAAGTAAAGAAAAGTAAGGATTAACTTAAAAGCAAAATAAGCATAAACTTAAAAGAAAAATTTGCTGCTAAAAATGGAATATTCTAAATTTGATTTATTCTCCACACAGTTCTCATTTAATATAGGAAATTAAATAAAAAAAGGTACTCTTATTGGAATGCTACTCACAATTTGTGTAGTGGTATCAACTTTTATTTACTTTCTTTCAATTATGTATGATTATGCTAATAATAATATTGAACCTAGCTTTAGATCCCAAACATTTATTTAAGATAAAATTATTGACCTTACATTAAGTAAAGACTTGCTTGCATTCAGATATGAATATGATACAAACCTTAGTATAGACTTAATCTAAAAATAATAAAATAAAACTTATGTGGTTTATATAGCTTAATTTTAACTTTTTAATCAAAGCAAACAAATCGCAGTTTAGTTAGATGTGATAGATTGTAGTAATCCTATTCTAATAGGATTTAAATGTTTAGATATCTCTAAAATTTTAAATTACTCTCTCTCTTTTGATAACAAAAATAGTTTAGTGGCTCAAATTAATATTAACACCTATGGATGTTATGATTTAGATGATTTAAAAACTAAAATTCCTGAAAACTGTGCTAATTAAAATGAAATTGATAAAATAATAAATGGCTAGAATGCTGTTTTGAGATTACAGTTGTTAACTTCATAATATAATACATCATCCTAAAATATTCAAAATAATTACAGGAATGCATATGTGTTCACATTAGCTGATTAACAAATACTATCGAGGATAAGGGTTTAAAAATAAGTAACTTCTGTTAAAAAAGGTTTAATACTTTAATAATAAACTTACTTTTCTTCTCCTATTTCTTATACATAGTAAGATCAAACGTTAAATAGAAATTACACTGAAAATTTTGTTGGCATTGGACCTTACAGTAAAATGCTTATATATCTAGACGAGCTTGTATAGCAGACAGAAATTTAATATCCTTCGCTTCCTTAAGTGTTTTCTTAGATCAATAGCACACTCACACTCTTGATGATGGTAGGTGTAGTTGGTAGAGCAATATCCTTAAAATCAATAAGAAAAGACTTTCTAACACTATATTTAAATAATATATATCAGGATAGCTATTTTGAAATTTTAAAACTTGACCCTATCAACTAGTAATAATAGCAAAAAGATTTATAAAAAAATAATATCAAGATAAAATAAAAGAAGCAAACATCATAAGTATATTAAAAAAAATAAAAATTAAAAAAAGAAGAGGAAAAAGAATTTTAAGAAATAAGAGAAAATGATGAAATAAGCTTATCCTAATGTATACCTTCTTTCTAAAATAAATTAAAAAAAGAATTAGATACTAAAATACCTACTCTCTCAATATAAAATGACCAATCAAAATATTTATAATCCACTTTAAATTCAAGTATTATTACCAATCAATAATAGAGTAATGTAGTAAATGCTGAAAAGAAGTTTGTCATTTTAGATGATCTGAATTTCGCTTAATAAGAATCAAAAATATTAAAACTAAAAACTTAAGATTTTTAATTAAACTAGGAATCATTTTCATAGTTGCGCTGTCAAAGTCTTTAAAAAAACAAAATAAAGGAAAATAACAACTTAAATATTAAGACTCTAAATTCAAAAGAAAATAATACTATTTAAAAGAAAAGCCATTGGTATTAATAATAGTTTAAACAAGCTTTTTCTCAAGAAGATATATCTTAAAAAGAGAACTTAAGTAAATTCTAGCAACATATTTAGGATATGTAAAAAATGAGTTTATCTAATAAAATCTTAAATAACATACTTGGATAAAAGTAAAATAAATAAATAAACAATTATTAAATATTCAAAATATATTTTATTTAATTCAAAAAAAGAATTTGTAAAAGGAGAAGAGATATAGAAAAGAAATTAAATAGTTAAAAATAGCTAAAAACTATTGAAAAATATATATTGAGTGAATTAAATATTTTGAATTTTTTTTAAGATATTATCTTCCTGAAAAAAGCTATTATGCTTTTGCTCACTTAAGATTAGTTAGCAGTATTAAAACTTGTAGGGCTTTCCTCAAGTATTTTAGACCTAGATTTATAAAATATAGAAGATAACTTTGATCAACATGGTAAATTATTTTTAATTTACCATTTTATTTAATTCATTTAAATATAGAAAACAGTTTAAGCCATTATGAGAAGCAATTTTTATTATTAAAGTCTTAGAAATTATAGCAGAGATATATGGATAAATTTTTAATGAGGTGTTCTAATAGAAGCAACAATCTTAGTGAATTTGACAATACAATTTTAGCTCAGCTAAAATATCACTATATAAATAAATGATATTTTTTTATTTTGCTTTAAAAATATATTGTAAATATTTTTCTAAGAGCTTTATCAAATATAAGCTTAAATATTTATTTAATTTTATTAAAAATATTTTTTTGCTTTTTCTTCATCAAAAAATTTTTTTAATATTTGATTTTTGAATACAGTGCAGGCTTTTTTGAATTTAATCAATTTATTTGTTTCATTGGATAATTTAAATTTATTTAAAGCATTTATTTATATATTTAGATAAATAAATAAATTTTTAATAATAATATTATTTAAATGTGTTATTTGATTACAAGTTTGAAAATATTTATTAACATAATTTTTATAAAAATAGTTCTGCGCCATGAGTAATAGTTTGAAATTGCAAATAATGTAGGAGTAACTCATTGACTTGACTATTGATAATTGATAGTTAATTGAATTTATATATTTAAAATATTCTTAATAATATAATTTATGGTTTTCAAAATAAAGATAAAATATTTAAAGTTTCTAATTAAATATTTTATTTAATATACTCCTCTATTTTAAATTTAAAAAATCTTTGAAAATTAATTTAAAGCGTCTAAAATATATATAGAGTAATTTAATATTGAAATCATATTTTAATAATTATTTTTTAAGAGCTAATACTAAAATAATATATTGTTTTATGGATAATATTTATATAATGATAAATTATTTAAAATTTTTATAAAAAATAGTTCAGCGCCATGAGTAATAAATAGATCAAATTGTTGCAAAATAATGTAGAAGTAACTCATTGACTTGATAATTGATAGTTGATTGAGTTTATACATTTAAATTATTATTTATAATATAATTTATGGTTTTGAAAATAAATATAAAGTATTTAAAGTGTCTAATTTAAATTGATAGATTTTCAAAGACAAATTTTAATATTTTAATGAGTCTTTCAAAATTAATTTAAAGTGTCTAGCATTTAGCTACAGTAATTTATAATTAAATCATATTTATAATAATTATTTTTTCACAACTAATACTAAAATAATATATTTTTAAATGCATAAAACTATTTTTTTAATTAATAAAATATTTATTTAATGATAAATCATTAAAAATTTTTATAAAAAATAGTTCAGTGCCATGAGTAATAGTTAGAAATTTTTGCAAAATAATGTAGAAGTAACTCATTGACTTGACTATTGATAGTTGATATTAAATTGAGCTTATATATTTAGAATCCTCCTTATAATATAATTTATGGTTTTCAATATAAATATAAAATATTTAAAGTGTATAAATAATTCAATTCAATTTTTTAATGACAAATTTTAATATTTTAATGAGTCTTTCAAAATTAATTAATTTAAAGTGTCTAACATTTAACTAGAATAATTTATAATTAAATCATATTTATAATAATTATTTTTTAAGAACTAATACTAAATAATATACTTTTTTAATAAATAAAATATTTTTTTCATGTTCTAATCTTTTTTTACAGTTTTTAATTTAAAAAAAGTATAGTTCCATGAGAAATAAATAGAATTTGAGATTAAGTTTGAAATAACTCACTGACTATAATATTGATAAATGATAATCAAGTTTTTCTCTAAATTTGGTATTAACGAAATAATTAAAATTTAGATTTACAAAATAAAAAATATATTTAGATTATCTAAATAACTTACTTAAATAAATATTTTAAAAATAAATTTTAATCCACTCCTTTATGAAAAAAATTAAGTCTTAACTAATAAACTTTTAAATTGGGTTCGTTCACTTTATATTCATTATATATATTTTTTATTTAAAATAATCATTTTTAAAACATTAACTTCGCTTCATTTTACAAAAATACATACTTTAAATTTAATAAACAATAAAATGCTTAAAAAATACTCCATACAAGCTTTGGCAGTATTTTAAATGGAGAATAGCTTTATTTAATATTTTATAAATAAAATTTTATTTATTTTTATGTAATAATTAATATTCAAAACCTTATTAAAAAAATTTACCTTATTAAATTTATTATCAAAAAAATTATTCTTTTATTCTAAAAAAATGATTTTAAATGTTAAAATTGCTTCTCTCTCTGTTAGGATGAGTAGGTAGTTATTAAAAAAAATAATACAGCGCCATGAGTAATAGATAGAAATTGGAGCACGATTTAGAAGTAACTCATTGGCTTGACTATTGATAATTAATATTTGATTGAGCTAATATATTTAAAATAATCTTTATATTAAAAATTATGGTTTTTAAAATTAAATTTAAACAATTTAAAGTGTCTAATTAAATCTATTCAATATTTTGATTTAATATTTTAAGTCCCTTTTATTATTTAATCAACCTTATAAGATTAATTTAAAGTATCTGCCATCTACATATAAAAGTTTAATAATTAATACTAAAAAGATATTTTAAAATTGATATAATATTATTTTCATATTCTAATTTATTTTTTTTAATAAAAAGATAGAGAAATTATATTCTGACATGAGTAATAGATAAAATTTGAGTTTAAGTTTCAGTCTGAAGTAACTCATTGATTTGAATATTGATAAATAATAACCAATAGAGCTTATAAATTAAAAATTAACTGTATAATATAAATTATTATTTTCTAAATAAAATTAAAATATTTAAAGTGTTTATTTAATGAATTAAATTACATAATTTATTTGATATTTTAAAAATAAACCTTATTTAAATAGTATAAATACCTAAATAGAAAATCTACCTTTTTAAATTTTATAATCAAATTAGTTATTCTATTAATCTAAAAAAATGATTTTAAATATTAAAATTTCTTTTCTGTTAGGAAGAGAAGGTAGTTATTAAAAATATAGTACAGCACCATGAGTAATAGATAGAAATTGTGGTACGATTTAAGAAGTAACTCATTGGTTTGACTATTGATAATTGACAGTTGATTGAGCTTATATTTTTAAAGTAACCTTTATAATATAATTTATGGTTTTTTAAATTAAATATAAAAAATTTAAAGCATCTAATTAACTTTATTCAATATTTTGATTATATATTTTAAGTCTGTTTTTCTAATTTAATCAACTTTATAAGATTAATTTAATGTATCTACCATCCACCTAGTAGAGAAGTTTAATAATTAATTCTAAAAAGATATTTTAAAATTGATAAGATATTATTTTCATAATCTACTGTATTCCCTTATTAAGGAATGCTGTGCCGAATGCAGAGCGTGATAAAATTTCGAATTTTTTCAAAAAAATTGCCAACTTTGAAGGGACGGCATGCCCCGAAACTTTTTCTATTAAATGAGGGAGGGGGAAAAAAATTTTTTTCTCACTTTTTATCATTAAATTTAAGTTGATATTTTATAAATCATTATTAAAGTTGGTATATTTTGATTAAACATGACTTTTAAAATATATTCCTTTAACAAAATAAAGAGTGTACTTATAAAAAAGAAGAAAATTGCTTATTGATATAAGATCATTTCATTAAGTATATAAATGATTTAGAAAAAAAAAGAAAAAATGAACTAAAACCCAATCCATAAGATAAGAATCTAATAATATAATAAAGTATGGCTAAATCTTGTATGAAATTATGAATGAAATTATTTATTTATTTTCAATTATTTAAATTTACTGACATACCCATACCTCATTTTTCAGCTTTAATATTTAATTTCCATTAAATTTCTCAATACCTCGGTTCTGTTTGGTGACAGCAGAAAATCAAGGGTGGAGGTAATGTGGTAATTTATTTTTTACAATAAAAAGATAGAGAAATAATATTCTGACATGAGTAATAGATAAAATTTGAGTTTAAATTTCATATTAAAGTAACTCATTGAATTGAATATTGAAAAATAATAATCTAGAGAGCTTATCAAAATAGAATTAACGATAAAAAAAAATCAATGTTTTTTCAAGAAAATTATAATATTTAAAGTGTTTTATGAATTAAATTACATAATTAATTCGATATTTTAAAAGTAAAATTTTATAAAAATTATTTAAGCCTGAATAGATAATCTACCTTATTAAATTTTATAATCAAATTAGTTATTTTATAAATCTAAAAAAATGAATTTAAATTTTAAAATTTCTTCTCTGTTAGGAAGAGGAAGTAGTTATTAAAAAATAGTACAGCGCCATGAGTAATAGATAGAAATTGTAAGCACGATTTTAGAAGTAACTCATTGACTTGACTATTGATAATTGACAGTTGATTGAGCTTATATTTTTAAAGTAACCTTTATAATATAATTTATGGTTTTTTAAATTAAA
>JH719946.1:1626363-1638730 GCA_000231845.2 Tetrahymena malaccensis 436 | reverse complement strand
AAATTAATTAGTTATTTTTTAAATATTATTAAATGTTTTTAAAATAATAAAATTGCTTCTCAGTTAGGACTGTAAATTAGTTAGTAAAAAAATAGCACGGCGCCATGAGTATAAGAGGGAATTTGACGATAATTATGAAGTAACTCATTGACTTGACTATTGATAATTGATAGTTGATTGAGCTTATATATTTAAAGTAATCTTTATAAAATAATTTATGGTTTTCAAAATAAATATAAATAAAATAATTAAAGTGTCTAAATAATTCAATTCTTTTTTTTAATGATAAATTTTAAGTTGCTTCGCAGTTAGGACTATTATGTAATTATAAAAAAAATAGTACAGCGCAATGAGTAATATATAGAATTTGAGAATAATTTTATAGTAACTCAATTGACTTAACTATTGATAAATAATAACTGATTGAGCTTATATATTTAAAGTAATTTTTATAATATAATTTGTGGTTTTCAAAATAAATATTTATAAAATAAAGTGTCTAAATAAATCAATATAATATTTTAATGATAAATTTTAAATAAATTTTAAATAAATTTTCTACTAAATAATCTTAGAAAATTTATTTAAAGTATCTACTATCTATCTATCTGGGAAAATTTAATAATTAAATTCTATTTATTTTTATAATTTTAAAGAACTAATACTAAAATAATATATTTTTTATTAATATAAAAAACTTTTCAGGCTCTAATCTACTTTTTATAGTAAAAAGTTTGAAAAAATAATATAGCGAGATGAGCGGTAGTAGAATTTAAGATTAAGTGGAAGGAACTTGTTGACTTGGCTATTAATAAACAGTAATCAAGAGAGCTTATAGATTTTAAATTTATGATATTACAGAAGTTATGAATTTATTTTTATAACTAAACAAAAAATGTAATGTTAAAATCAAATATTTATGACACTATTATTTTTCTTTACTAAAGTAATTTTTCTTAATTAATATATAAACAATATTTATTTTTGACACATTCAACTAATCTAAACATATAATAAAAAGCATTCTTCTAATTATGAATTATTTAAAAATATTATATCAATAATTTTGTAAGTTAAAAATACAAATTCTTATTAATAATATTATCTTACATTAAATTATTCTAAAGTAAACTAAAAACAATAATATATTAAATTTATTCTGATTTGAAACGAAAACTATCTTTTTCTTTAAAATTGTTAATAAAAAACTATATTTTTATTTAAATTGTTTACAAAAAACTATGTTTTAAGATAAATAATATTTAGTGACGTTTAAATTAGTAACTGTGTTTTAAAATAAATCTCAGTATTAAATTAAAAATTTTGTAAAAATTTTTTTTTTAATCAAAAAGTATTTAATTTACATTTTCTTAATTTTAAATTATTATTCAACACTTAATTTTGCCAACTATATATTATTTATTTACTGATTTAAGTTTCAATCAATATAAAAGCAAGTAACTTTTAATAATATTTTTATATAATTTTGCATATTCAACTCATTTAAATCATACTTATTATTTTTTACAAACACTTCTACCAAACACTTCATACTATTTAAATCAAGGATAGTTATAAATATTATAAATTTGTTTATCTTTTATTTTTTTTTGTAATGATTCAAATTTTTATTGATAAAAATGCTTAATAATTAAAAAATATTATAATTTATTATTTTTTTTTGAAACCAATTCAAAGTTTAATTAATAAAATTGCTAAATTAATATTTAATAGTTATTTTAATTTATTTTATCATATCACCATAAATCTAAAGCTATGAACATTGTTAATTTAATTACTTAAAAATATTATTTTAAAATTTAATTAATCTATTTTATATTTACTCTAATATATATTAATTCCTCCATTAATCTGCTAATTCTGAGCAAGAGAAATATAAATTTGAGGAATAAATTTATTAAATTAAATTAATATTTACTCATATTTAATGTTATTTTTAATGTCGTTATCAATTTAACAAATTCTAAATAATAAGAATGACATATGGCATTAATTACAATCATAAATAAGTAAATTAACTAACTAATCTCTTTATTTTTTTACACTTTTTTTTAAATATCCTTTTAACATTATTTTTTTCTTCCTAAATTAAATCTATGCATAACCTTTTGAAATATAAAAAGTAAAACTTTGAGCAAAATTAAAAATATGAGAAAAAAAGTAAATTTATTTTTAATATTGTTTTTAAAAATAAAAGATTATGAAAAAATAATTTAAAAGTATATTAATTTTTAATATGTTTAGTGAAATATTATAATATCTTAAAAACAAAATTAAACATAATTACTAAATTTCTGTTGATAAAGTTGTCAGTTTAGTGCATAACGATAAACCAGAAAGAAAATAAAAATAGCCATCATACCCAATTTAATTAGAGCTTTTTATATAAAATTATTTATTTATTAATTAAAATGATAAGTAAATATTTGTTATTTTTGTAAAAAATATTAAACTCTAAATTTATTTTAAAAAATAATTTTTAGAGAACATAAGTAAGTTTTTATTAAAAATGTTTAGAATTAAAAATAAATTATACTCTATTTTAATTTAAAAAATTTGTAATCCCTCTAAGCTTGGCAAAACAGATGCTAAAGCAGATATTCCTGTACTATCGATTTAAGTTGAACTTTTAATTTAAAAATAATTTATGAAATATAAAATAAAATAAGATTCTTATAAATTAAATAATTAATTTTAAATTTATTATTAAAAGAATTTAGATGCAGACTAATTAAAATAATAAAAATATTAACTTAATTCTCTTCAATAAATATGAAAAAAAAAAATTCAAAATTTTAACTAGAATTAATTTTTACCCTAAGTCTAGAGACAAAGTAGAAAGCTTAGTACAATTTACTAAACTAGAAACTAAGCCTGAAAATCCTTCATTCTCAATTTCATTTCCACTTAATATAAATTATTAGTTAATTTTATTGAAAATATAAAACAAATATTTAATGCCAATTATTTCAATTCATTAATTTAAATGAGCAGATAAATTAATATATTTACCCAAGCATGAGACCAAGTTTGGTTAGATTTGAAAATTTTGATAAAGCAGATGCTAAGTCTAAAAATCCTATTTTTCCAATTTTGTTATATCTTTTTATTAACAAATATTTCTCAGTTAAAATAAATAATTTATATTTGTTTAATTTATAGCATTAACACAATTAGTAGGTTAATTATCAATAAAGATCAATAAAAACAGATAAATTATTTTTACTCGAGGTTTAATCCTAAAGTATAAATTTTTTAGCATTTTGATAGCCCAAGTACTAAACCAGATATACCTTCTTGGTCTATATTACAATCGCTATTTATCCAAGAAATATTTTAATTTTTTTAAAAGTAAGAAATACTCAAAAAATTCAGAATCTAAAAAATGTCTTTTAAAAAATGGGCATAATTTAAATAAATATTTCTCAAAATAACCATTAAATGAATTAAAAAAAGAAAATATTTAATCTTCCTCATTTTCTAAATTAAAATGATATTCTTTAAAAGTTCATAAATTATTAATGCTTACTCTAAAACAAGGATTAACTCTGAGAGATTTGTGCATCTTGATAAAGCAGAACCTAAATTTGATGCATCAGATGCAGAAAATTCACGTAAACTTATTTTAAAAATATAATTAGTTGATATATGCTAATTTTATAATCTATAGTTAATAAAACTGATAATTTAAAAGATCTATTGAAATTATTTTACCCAAATTCTAGAGCCAAGCTTGAAAGGTTAACACAACTTGCTATGGCTGAGAATAAACTTGAAGAATCAAAAGGTTCAAATTTGAAAGTTTATCTAAAAATTTATGAATTAAAAGATTTACATTTAAAGAAAATAAGAATTGATAAACTTTGAATTATTTATTTTTACCTGAGATAAATTTCAATATTAATGTGCTAAGACAAAGAAGAGTTTAAAAACTTTTTTTTTTAAAAATAATAATCATTAGTTATCTATCTCAAATAATATATTTACATCTTTTTAATTATCGAAGTATATTTTCTATTATTCCATTTTTTTATTAATCCTGTTTTTGAGTTTTATGAAAACAACAATCTAAATTTCTAATCAATCTTAATTAAATATAAATATTGATTGGATGCTTATCAAAACTATTACTGTAAAAACTCTATGTGAAATTATTATTTATTTTTTAAAAAATTTATTAGTAAAATTTAAAAAAGTTTTTTATTTTTTCAAATTATTATTTTAAAAAATTTAATTCTTTATTTGTTTTATTTGATGATTAAAAATAATTTGATGGTCTATTAACATATTTTGATAGCTAAATTATAACTTTTTAATAATGCTTAAAGTATTTAAATATGTCATACTATTAAAAACATGGAAATATTTAAATAAATGTAATTTGTTTATTTTAATTTATTTTTTTATGATAAATCATTAAAAATTTTGGTAAAAAATAGTTCAGCGCCATGAGTAATAGATAGAAATTGCGAAATAATTTTGAAGTAACTCATTGACTTGACTATTGATAATTGATAGTAAATTGAGCTTATATATTTAGAATTATTCTTGTAATATAATTTATGGGTTTTCAAAATAAATATAAATTATTTAAAGCGTCTAAATAATTCAATTCAATATTTGAATGATAAATTTTAAATCGCTTTTCTATTTTAATCAATCTTAAAAAATTCATTTAAAGTATCCACCAAAGAAATTTAATAATTAAATTCTATTTATTTAACACTAAATTAATATATATTTTAATTGAATAAAATATTTTTTTCATCTTTAAATCTATTTTCAATAATATATAGCTTAAAAAAATAGTATAGCGTCATGAGTGATAGATAGAATTTAAGTTTAAGTTTGAAGTAACTCATTGACCTGACTATTGATAATTTATAACTTATTGAGCTTAAATATTTAAAATTATATTTATAATATAATCTATGGTTTTCAATATAAATATAAAATATTTAAAGTGTCTTAAACAAATCAATATTTTAAAGATATATTTTAATTAATTTCTCGATACCTATTAGTTTTTGAAAATTAATTTAAAGTGTCTACAATAAACAAATAGAAATTTAAAAATTAAATTCTATTTAGTAAATTATTTTTTACCCCTAATACTAAAATTATTTTCTAGATATAATATTTTTTAAAGTTCTAATCTATTTAGTACAAAAAAAGTTTGAAAAAATAGTATAGCATCATGAGTAATAGATAGAATTTACGTTTGAGTTTGAAGTAATTCGTTTATTGACTATTGATAAATTTTAATCAAGAGAGTTAAAAAATTTAGAACTAATATAATATAATATTTAAGTCTATAATTAATTAAAATACTTAATCAATTTTAAAAATGAAATTTTATTTATTTTTACATCTTAAATAATATTAAAAGCCTTGATAAAAAATCTACCTCATTAAATTTTATAATCAATTTAGTTATTCTTTAAATCTAAAAAAAACTTTAAATATTAAAATTGCTTTTCAGTTAGGACTATAAAATAGACATTAAAAAAATAGTACAGCGCCATGAGTAATAGATAGAATTTGCAAATAATTATGAAGTAACTCATTGACTTGACTATTGATAATTGATAGTTGGTTGAGCATATATATTTAAAGTAATCTTTATTAAATAATTTATGGTTTTTAAAATAAATACAAAATAATTAAAGTGTCTAAATAATTTAATTTAGTTTTTTAATGTTAAATTTATTTTGCTTCTCAGTTAGGACTATAAGGTATTTATTAAAAAAATAGTATAGCCATATAGGTAATAAATAGAATTTGAAGCGAGAATATGAAATAACTCATAGACTTAACATTTGATAATGTACAGTTGATTGAGCTATTATGGAACTTATATATTTAAAGTAATCTTTATAATATAATTTATGGTTTTCCAAATAAAAAAAAATAATTAAAATATTTAAATAATTTAATTCTATATATTCATGATAAGTTTTAAATAACTTTTTAGTAAAAAGTTTGAAAAAATAGTATAGCGCCATGAGTAATAAATAGACAGAATTTAAGTTTAAGTTTAAAGAACCTATTGACTTGGTTATTGATAAATGATAATCAAAAGAACTAATAAATTTGACTAAAGGTTCTATGTGATTTTTAAAATCATATTTCAAAAAACTAGATTAATTTCAATTCCTAATATAAATAACTATCTATAAAAATGAAAAATATATAGCATGTTTAAACCATAAACTATGTTTTAAAGTAAATTTTAGCTTAAAATTAAAAATTAAAAAAAAATTTTTTAATCAAAAAGAGGCATGTAATTTAGATTTTCTTAATTTAAAATTTTATCTACATTTACTTTTGTAAAAATTAATTAGTATTGTTTTCTGATTTAAGCTTCAAGAAATATAAAAGCAAGTAGCTTTATTTTTGGCTACTGATTCAAAGCTTATAAATAAAAGTACTAATTAATATTAATTTTTAATTTATTTATCAGATTTCCATAAATCGAAAGCTATGATAATTTTTCAAGATAATTACTGAAAATGATTTTTTTTGAACTTAAATTAATCTATTTTATTGATTTCTATCTGTTTTTATATTTTTTCTGATAATACTAATTCATCCATAAATCTGCAAAATCTGAGTAAGAAAAATTTGAATTTGAGGTATAAATTATTAAATTAATATGTATTCATATTTAAGGTTATTTTTAAAGCCATTATCTATTTATATAATATCTAAATAGTAAGAATGAGATATAAAATTAGTTACAATCATATTTCTTTGAAATAAACTAATCTCTTAATTTTATAAGGACTTAATTTCATATACTTCTAATTAAAAATTTCAATTTTTTCATCACTGTCTTCATAATTAGCTAATCTTTTGTTAAGCCTTTTAATATATAAAAATCATATTTTGAGCAAAAAAGAAAAATAAGAGAAAAATATTGTTTAATTTTTAACAAAAAAAGTATTTATTTTTATATTAAATATAAAAATCTATCAATAAAAATAGAGAAAAAAGATAATTCAAAAACTGGATTGATTATTAATAATTTTAGTGAATTCTTATATTATCTTAAAAATAAAACAAAACATTATTACTAAATTTAAATTGATAAAACTGTCAGTTTAGTGCATAACGATAAACCAGAAAGAAAATCAAAATAACCATCAATATCAATTTCGCTAAAGCTTTTTATGTTAAAGTATTTATTTATTATTTTAAATTATTTTATCAAAAATGCTTAATTTTAAATTTATTTAAAAAGTTATTTTTTAGAGAATTTAAATTTTTATTAAAAATATTTAGAATTAAAAATAAAATATACTATATTTTAATTTAAAACATTTGCAATCCAGTGTAGCTTGACAAAACAGATGCTAAAGCAGATATCCCTGTATTACCTATTTAAGTAGATCTTTTAATTTAAAAAATAGTTTAATAACTATAAAGTAAAATAACATTCTTATAAATTAAATAGTTAATTTTAATTTTATTATTAAAAATATTAAAACAGACTAATTAAAATAGTAAAGATATAATTTAAAAATATCAATTTTTAATTGAATTATCATCTATTAATATGAATGTAAATTATTATTAATTCAAAATATCAGCTAGAATTTATTTTTACCCTAATTCTAGAGACAAAGTAGAAAGTTTAGTACAATTTACTAAACTAGAAACTAAGCCTGAAAAGCCTTCATTCTCAATTTAATTTTATCTTAATTTAAATTATTAGTAAATTTTAGTGAAAATTATAAAGATATAATTAATATTAACTGTAAATTAAATTTAATATTTAAAAAGAGCAATTAAAATAATATGTTTACCCAAGCATGAGACCAAGTTTGGTTAGATTTGAAAATTTAGATAAAGTAGATGCTAAGTCCAAAAATCCTTTTATTCCGATAATATTCGATCTTTAAATTAAACAAAATTTTATTAATTAAAAGAAATAATTTATAGTATTAATAAAATTATTAGGTTAAATATACATACAAATCAATAAAAACAGATAAATTATTTTACTCGAGGTTTAATCCTAAAATTTGCATATTTTAGCATTTAGATAGTCCAAGTACTAAACCTGATATACCTTCTTGGTTTATTGAACAAGATCTATTTATTCAAGAAATATGTTTATTTATTTATTTTTTTAAGGAAGAAATACAAAAAAATTAGAACCCAAAAATATATTTTAAAAAATGGGTTTAATTTAATGAAATATTTGCCAAAATAACCATCAAATGTATCAAAAAGAAAATATTTTATCTTCCTCATTTTATGAATTAAAAAGACATTCTTTAAAAAATCATAAATCATAAATGCTTACTCTAAAACAAGGATTAACTCTGAGAGATTCGCACAACTTGATAAAGCAAAACCTAAACTTGATGCATCAGTTGCAGAAAGTTTACGATAACTTATTTTAAAAAATAAGAGAAAGTAAATTAAAAAATACTTTTTAAATTAATTTAAAATACAATTAATTCTAAAATTAAAAAAATCTCATAATTTAAAAGATCGATTGAATTATTTTACCCTAATTCTAGAGCCAAGCTTGAGAGATTAACACACCTTGCTATGGCTGAGAATAAACTTGAAGTATCAAAATGTTCAAATTTTAAAGTTTATCTAAAAGTTATATAAAATAAAAACTTTACATTTTAAGATGATAATAACAAATAAATATTTAATTAATAATTTTTACCTGAGATAAATTTCTATATTAATGTGCTAAGACAAAGAAGAGTTTAAGAACTTTTTTAATAAAAATAATAATAATCTTTAGTTATGTATTTCAAATAATATAATTACATCTTTTTAATTATCGAAGTATATCTTCTATTATTCCATTTTTTTATTTAAAGCAGTTTTTGAGTTTTATGAAAATAACAATAAAAATTTCTAAAAAATATTAATTAAATACTAAAATTAGGTATTCATCAAAACTATTACTGTAAATATTGAAAAAACTGTGCAAAATAATAATTTATTTAAAAAAAACAATTTATTAATATTTGCAGAGGTATTTAAAATTCATCTAAATATTCAAGGGTTTTCAGAAATAAATTATATGTTAGGATATAAATTAAACTATTACCCATTATTAATAAAAATATTTTTAGTAAATTAAAATGAAGATTTTTTTGTAGTTGTGTTGTTGCTGTTGCATTTTTATCATTTCTCAAAATGCAAAAATTGATTTGCTTTATAGTTGATAAAATTTTTATAATAAAATTATTGTTTGTTTAATTTTAAGCAAATTTAAAAATAATTTATAGATAATAAAGAATGAGAAATTGCATAAAATAATTAGTTTATGTGATGAGCAATTATTTATTGCAATAAAAAATAGGGCTGCAATTTTTTAATAGAAATCTAACTAATTATAATATATAGAGTAGATAAAACATCAGATATTGAAAAAAAAAAGAGTTTTATTTGATTTGATTTGAATTTATGAAATAGATAAGATTAATTAATTAAAAAAAATTGATTAAAATAAAACACTTTTATCTCAAAAAATGGAATAGCTTGATAAAAGCGAAAAAATTAATTAATACTTTCATTGATTAATTAAAAAATAATAAAGCTAGACTCTCTGAGAAGAAGAATAGACGGAATTCAAAAAAAACTAAACAAAATTTAATAACAAAATACCTCTAATTTTTTGAAAATAAAATAAATACTATTTTACACAAATAATAAAAATCTTTTCTAACATCTTAATTTTACATACTATAAATAAATCAATTAATTTGATTGAATAATGTCTCAAATTAAATTTAATAGTTATTATAGTCTAAATTAATTTATAATATTTTATTTTGGAAATTGTCTTAAAAGTTTTCATAATAATTTATGTCTACCTTATAGCTTTAAGAAAGTTATTCTTGATTTATTTAATTTATGTTTTCATTAAAGTCTAATTCTTGTGAATTAAAAAGACTTTAACTTTAGTTTTACTTATTATTGTGCATCACTTATTAGGCAGTTCTGCTTCTTTTCTTTTTTTTTTATGACATCTCAAAGATGTGAACAAAAGTGAAGCCTTATAAATGTTTATATTTTTAAAAACTTTGTTCTTTTTAAATTCCTTTTTTAATTTTTAAAGCAGCTATCATCATACTTTTATCAAATTCAAATTCTCCATCAACATAAAAAAATGGACCAATACTTTTTAGTTTTTTCTTCATTTATTTTGGTTTCCCTTTTAATTTTAAAAGAGTATCTTCTAATCCAAATCCTGTCTAATTTTGTACGAGGAAGCAGGTATCTTTCTGATACATATTTACATCTAAGTTTAAATTATGAACTTTCATTTTATTGATTTTTTATGAATTATACAGCTCATTAAATTTCTCATAGTATATTGTAATTTTTTGAAGGTCAGATATCGCACTCACTATTGGTAAATAAGGAAAATTATCAAGTTGATCAGCTAGTTATGACATTTTTATTGTTTTGCCAAAATATTCTTTAGTTTGTTAATTTATTAATTTCTTTTTTAAATAATTAATTTATAATTTTTTTGAAATTTTGATTAGATATGAATTGATTATTTTCGTCTATATCAGATTAATCAAAATAGCTAATTTGATTAAACTAGTTTTTTTTAGAGATAAAATTTGTGGGATTGTTATGCATAATTAATATATGAACCATAATTATTTTTGACTCATTTAACTAATTTAAACAGATAATAATACTGATAATTCATAAAAAGAGACTTATTAATAATATCTAAGGTAGAAGACGCAAATTATAATTATCTAAAATAGGGCAAAATAATTATAAAATAAACTAACCACAACAAAATATTAGATTTATTCTTATTTGAAACAAAAATTATATTTTTATTTAAATGATTAAAAAAATATTATCAATTAAAATAATTTCTAATTATTTCAGATTTGTATGATTATTGAAAAAAGATAATATTTGTCAAAGATGTATAAATTTGGCTAACTTATTAAAAACTTTGTATAAAGTTACATATCTCTTATTTATCATTAATTTACTAAATTTATATTTGATCTCAATTTTATTTATTCCCTCTATCCGAATTAAATCTTATTAAAAAATAATTAATTAATTATATATGTTTGTAATTTATTAAATTTAAATAAATTGTTTCGAAATAAATATCAAAAAAATAAATGATGAAATAGTATAAATATTTTAACAGCTTAAAAGATGTAAATGATTATTTTATAATTAATTACTCTTTAATTTTATTTTTTCCATAAAAAAGTTTTTGAACTCTTAACTTTAAACTCATGCTGATCTCCAGATCTAACTCAGGTAAATTAAATTTATAATAATTAATCTTATTAATATTAACATTGCTATCAAGTTAAAAAATTTTTCAAGAAATATTATTATAGATCTTATTTAGAATTTTATTCAAATTTTTATATCTTATTTTTCATTTTCAACCTTCGCTTAGATTATTTATTTGTTTCTTTATTCTTATCTTAATTCATATTTTTACTCATTTTTCCTTCTAAAAAACTAATATTTTCTTCAATAATTAAAAAGTAGAAATTAAATTGGTGCTGAAGGTGCCTCAGGCTTGGGTTCTGAATTAGCAAGATGCATTAATCTCTCAAATTTGATACTTGATTTACGGTAAAAACAGCTTATTTGTTTTAGATTGTGATATTTTTTAATATCAAAATTAATTAAAACAAAACAATTTTTTTAATTGATTTATTTACTTTTTGATTCTCATTATGTTTTTTTAATTTAAGTCATTTTTTATTTTCAACATTTGCTTATTAGATTACTTACTAGTTTCTTTATTCTTAATTCATATTTTTATTCATTTTTCCTTCTAACTAACTAATATTTTTTTCAATATTTAAAAAGTGAAAATTAAATTGTTGCTGAAGGTGCCTCAGGTTTAGGTTCTGCATTAGCAAGCTGCATTAATCTCTCAAATTTGACACTTATTTTACAGTAAAAACAGCTTATTTGTTTTAGATTGTGATATTTTTTAATATTAAAATTAATTAAAACAAAAACAATTTTTTAATTGATTTATTTACTTTTTGATTCTCATTATGTTTTTATTTTAAGTCATTTTTTATTTTCAACCTTTATTTATTAGATTATTTACTAGTTTCTTAATTCTTAATTCATATTTTTATTCATTTTTCTTTCTAACAAACTAATATTTTCTTCAATATTTAAAAAGTAGAAATTAAATTGGTGCTGAAGGTGCCTCAGGCTTATGTTCTGGATTAGCAAGCTGCATTAATCTCTCGAATTTGACACTTTATTTAGAGTAAAAACAGCTTATTTGTTTTAGATTGTGATATTTTTTAATATCAAAATTAATTAAAACAAAAACAACTTTTTA
>JH719946.1:1589533-1624892 GCA_000231845.2 Tetrahymena malaccensis 436 | reverse complement strand
AGTTATTAGTAATAATTAATTTTAAATTAATAAAATAGATTACTTTAATTATGTTTAAAACCATCTCTAAAAGCTGCAATATTCAATAAAGAAATCTAAATAAAAGATGATAATTTTTGATGGTAATCAGAAAGATTTATTTTTTTTAAATATTAAATTATTATTTTTTTTTGAAAACTGCTATTTTGGATGAGTCTGATGCAATTAAATGTAAAATAGAAAATATTAATATTATTTCCAGAATTAAGTTTAAATTTTTAATTTATTAAATTTTTAGTGAAAAGAGGGTAGATAGATAATAGATATATAGCTGCTCATAAGTAATATTAATATTATCAATACGAAATAGGAAGGAAATAAACAATAATTCGTAGTAAATGATTTTTATAATATCACAAAGTTAAAAGAGCTTCATTTTTAATGTTTAAAACAAATTATAGCTGACTTTGCAATAAGGAATAGCTAATTTCATAACCAAAAATCAGAAATCAAATCATTAATATGTCTATAATCCAAAATAAAAGAACTACAGATGCTTGTATTATCTTTGCTATAACTCTTATTCTTAATAAACGCTGAACTACTATCAACTATTAGGAGTTTCTTAGAACGCTACTTAAGAAGAAATCAAGAAAGCCTACTTTAAAAAAGCCAAAGATTTGCATCCAGATGCAGTAGGATATTAAAAGGAAGATTTAACATCTAAATAATAGCAATACTAAGATTAGCTTTAAGATAATTTTAAGCGCATCACCGATGCTTATAATACTTTGAAGGACCCAAATGCTCGTTAGAAATATGATTATGACAATTTTATTTATTAATAAGGTGAAGAAGTAAATTTAAATAACATGAGATATTAACAATCTAGAGGATTTTATTAGCATCGCACTAAGAATGCTTACAGCTATGATTGGTACAGAGATTAAGATGCTCAGGATGGATAAAATAGATACACCTATGGCGAACGAGGTTTCAATAACGATTATTCATTTAATAAAGCTAGATATCAAGAAAGGTATAGAGAATTTTATAGAGATTACGATAAAGTGCATAACCCAAACAGCTACACAACTTCTGAAACATTCAAATCTACTTTTGATAAAACTCCTACATGGAGAAGATACAAATTTCATTGGATAGCAATTTTAGGGCTATTTATTTTATATGACTTCATTAGAGATGCTTATTTAGACTCTGTAAATCAGATGACTGAAGAGGAGTTGGATTAAAAGATAAAAGAGTTGAAGGAATAAAGAGGAATGTTTTAACAAAAAGATGCAGAATTAAGAAGAGAAAATTTTATCTTAAGTAAATAAACTACTGTAAATGATCCTGTTTATGTATAAGAAAAGAGAAGAGCATAGTATGAAAAAGAGTTAGCAGATCAAAAAGTAAAAATAGAAGTTTCTTATATAGACACAACCAACTAAAATCCGTATATGGCTAATAAAGATAGAGTTAAAAAGTTTAAAAATTCATAAGAATTTTATACAGGTTAGAATGCATTATTAGAATTTGCAAAAAATGAAAAAGTTAAAATTGAAAAAACTCCTGATGCCCTAATGAAATAAAAGAAAATGGAAAAACCTAAAAGAATTACATTACAAGAAGTAGTTTAGTTAGCTGACGATGAATACATATGAATAAAATAATAAGTTAAATGCATACAAAACGAATCAATTAATAAATTATAAATAAATAAACAAACAACATGCAAATATATTTGTATTAATTTTTATTTTAGTTAAATAAATTTGAAATCGGTCATAAAGAATTTCAGCAAATCGTTGTTTCTTTTTGCTTAGATATAAATTTAAAATATTATATTGGTTATTCATAAGATTAAATAATTTTATTTTATATTTTAACAATAAAAATTAATTACTAATTTTATACTTTATAAAGAATTTTAAATTCATTAAATATTAAAAAGACGAAATGTTATATTTTATATAATAAATAATTAATTTCATGCTTTATCTTTGCATAATTCTATTTCTTCTTTAACATTTATTGATTCATCATAAAATTTAACAAAAATTCAAAAAAAATTAAAATAGAAACAATTTTTCTTACATTGATGAATGAAAAATTTATTGATGCAACTTTTTACTTTTTTATTTTGAAAATGGATCAAATTTTGAAATTAGAATAAATGAATTAATGCATAGCATATATTATTTTAATTTCTGCTGAAACTTTAATACCAAAAGAGGTTTCTTATCTAAAATGCATATATTTATATAAACAATTTGTATCTTGATTATCTTAGAAATAATTCATTTTTCTTAATTAATAAAATTCATTTTTACCATTATAAATAATTTGCTTTTAAAAAATAGATTTAATTATTTTATTCAAAATTAGAAATCAATTATGTAAAACTATGAGACTAAATTTAGGTGAATTCTTTTATATTTAATTTTTCTAAAATTGTTTATTAAAAATAGACATTTTTATTATTTGTTTGTTTGCTAAATGGGTAAAAATACACCAGCTTTTATTTAAAATGGTTTATACTGTTTAGACTAGTAAAAAGAAATGATAAAGATTTCAACATTCAATTAAATCAAAACTGGCTTACTTTATTTTACAGATAAACATGTTTTAGTAATTAGAAAATGTTCTTTTTATAATTTTAATTGTTTCAGGTTAATTCTTTTAATGGTATGATTTTATTAAATTTTATGAAGCTGCATTAGATTACTAAAATTTTCCTTAGAATTTTTAAATTTTTACGTTTTGATTCTCTAAAATTTGAATCAGTATTTGATTGATTGATTTATTGTCTTAATTTGTGGTTGAAAATTTTCTGCCCTAAATAAAATTTTGATTATTAAATAATGTAATGAATGGAATATTACAAAAAAGTCTATACAATAATTAAGAAAAATTCTAGTGATTTACTCTTTTTATTAATTGTATTGTTCAAATTGGTAAAGTTCAATAAGATAAAGTAAATTTAAATCTAAAATAATTAATTACATCGTTAATTAATTTTGTTAATAAGTAAATTTGTGTGATAATCAAATAATTTCTTTGAAAATAGTTAAAAGTAATTTTAATTAAATGCATGAGTTAGATAGATATTGTTAAAACAGTATTTTTTATAGATATAGATATAGTATAAATGCTCTTTTAATATTTAATTGATCAATTATTTTATTTAAGGCTAGGGAATGTGCAGGTTTTTAATTCTGATATAAATACATACAAGTCTCTCAATTTTTTATAACCTTAGAGTTAATTAGGATAAATAATTTTTTAATGGATAATCTATTTATTAGAAATTTGTGAGGTTGTATAAATAATTTTGAAAGTAAATTATTAAGTTCAAGATACATATTAAATAAATAGGAGCTAAAGAGATTGCATTTTAAATTGAGTAGTTAAGCAATAAATGTAGAATGAGATAAGTAAGTATTTGAACTAGTAACAATTAATAAGTAAGTAAGTAATTAATTAGTTAATTGGTTAGTTAAATGGATATATAACAAAAATGTATTTAGTATAATGTATAGAATATTTTATACCAGTTAATGTAAAATTAACCTACTACTTTTAAAGAAGAAAATTAATCTTATATACTACTTTATTATCCTTTTTAAATATTATTTTTTTATAAATATTATTATTTTTATATTTTCTATGCACAAACAAATGCAGCAGAACCAGCTAGCTTTTATTTTTATATCTATTTTAATTTCTATACAGATTGATTAATTTAATTATGCTTACATGTTTATTAACTTGTATTACCAGTGTGTTTGAACTCCTAGCCATTCGCAGGAAAATAGATAGACAGATAGGTTTCTTATTTGATTTTTATTAGCAGTAGTTTCCATTTTATTAAACTATTATTTACTAAAGGCAGCTAGTGATACTTTATTGGAGTTATCAAAAATAGCTTTGTTATAGGGTATTATTAAATAAATTATTTCTTTGTTTTTTTCAGTTATCCATCCATAAATAATTGATTATTAAATTATATTTGTTTATAAAAATTGTTTTTTTTGCATTAAAAAAGCTTTTTCTTGGGTTTTTGCTAGATGAATTGTGCTGCATATAAGCTTAATAGCTCTCTGTATTATGAAATAAAGTGTATCTATGGTAGAATTTTAAAGACTTAATTAATTATTTTGATAGATAGGTAAGTATTTATATGAAGTGTTTTTTGCACAATATTCGTTCGTAGATAGGTAGAGTTAGATAGATAGATAATTAAATCAGTTGGATAAGATATATTATACAATTTAGAAAGACCAGTGAGAGAAGAGCAGTAGTTTTGTTTAGATATCAAAAGATTGAGCACCTGCATTGTATCTTATCGTTATCGTCATTTAGAATATTAAACTCCTTCCAATTATCTACTTCATATATTTGGAACTCCTCTTTCCATGTTACTTGTCTTTTCTTTTTGACAGCGTTTTAAGCAATAGTGTTGCTTAGAGAGCTCTTTTTGCTATTTGTCTATGTAATGTTACTTAAAGGTGTTCCTTAATTTGCCTAAATTTATTTTTGCGACATTCCAACGAAGTCAACCCTTTTACTTATTTGTTTATTGATAATTTTGCTGAAGGTTTTTTTATATTAATTTTTCTTTATTTCTTTTTTGATTAACTTTTTGCCTTTATCTGATTTTTTTTGTTTGATTGTTTGTTTGTTTGCTTGCTTGCTTATTTGCTTGCTTCTTACTAAGTTACTTTCTTTCTATCTATTTATCTTCACAAACTTCTTAATTGTCTCTTATCCAAAATCAATCTCAAATTTCTATCAATAAATATATCAAAACTATATTCATTATATCGATTTTTCGTTTGTCTATGAATTATTTATATTAACATAGAATGTGCATATCTATTCATCTTATTATCTCATAACCCATTCTGTCCAGCTTTACTAAATTAACAAATTTATAACTCTCCTTTTTGTTTATTTTCTTATTTAAATTAGTGCGTACTTGCATTATTTATGAAGGGAATATTTCTTCTCTTAACATGTTAAATTTGATTATTTTACTTAGTTTGGTAATAACTATCATAAATTGACAAACACTTTTAGATATTATCTAATAGATATATAGATACATATTTAAAGTTTGTTGTTTTTTTTATGAAAAAGAATTTGCTTAAATCAAATCTTAAAATTTTAGTTAGTTAGTTCATCTTTCAAATTATCAAAATAAAAGGGGTCATTTATTTTCTATTTATATTTAGGTTCAGTAATAAAAATAATTTATCATTTTTGCTGTTACTATTTTTCAATAAAAGTAATATTAATCCCATTAAATATGCTAAATAATCTTAATAACTTATTGTAGTTTATTAAGGAGTAAATCAGCTTACATACGATAATAATTTTCTCATTTTCTATTAGTAAAATTTAGATAATTTTAAATGATAATTTTTAACTACTCTATTATTTAAAAAGAAATAAGTATTTCCTTATTTCTTCAATAAAAAATCTCAAATTCAAAATCATTTTTGGACCTATTGTATTATTAAGCATTATTATGACATAAATAAAGACGGAGAATTAATTTGCCAAAACATTTAGGCTTAGAAATAAATGACTCAACCCACACTTGAAAATTTTTATAAAAATCTAATACGCTTGAATTAATTATATAAAAAAACAAACATTATTGTATGGACTAAATTAAATTAACTTTTTATATAAGCTAATTTTTATGATTTTATTGAACTGACCTGAATTAATAATAACTGAAAGCTGAAATTTAATACCAAAAATGAAATTAAAAAATACAACTATAATTCTAGTGAATTTCTTTATTTTTCACTAAATAAATAGTTTTGACAATCCTAACAACTATTATTTACTTTAGCTTTAAATTTTTTAATCCATGTTTTTTAAAATTAAAGTATGTTAAATAGTAATAGTAACCACTAATTTATCTCTCTCTAATTTTAGTGGATTTAACTTAGCTTTTACAAAAAAATAGTTGTATAACCAAGTACGATTAATTATTATTTAATTTTAATCAATTTTTTTACAAGTATTTGTCATCATCAATCATCAAAAGGTAATATTATTATTATCACATTTGTTAATCATTAGTAAATTAAAAATATGTGTAAGCTTTACTCACTAAGTTAAGCGATAATTATAACCATTATAAGCATTATCTTTTTGATCAAATTTAATATTTATTATCTTCATCTTAATTATATAAAATATAAATGATTATTATTTTTAATAAATTATTACCCTTTGTAATTGAATTAAGTATTTCAGTCATATTTTTTTATTTGTTCAAAATATTTTGTATTTTATCTCATCATATTTATTTTATAAAGTCTAAAAATAGTAAAACTAAAATATATTTTGCTGTTAATTCTAAAAAGAGTTTATTTTTAATTTTAATACTTACTTTCTAATTACTATTTTAAAATTTTATTAAAATTTAAATAGTATTTTTCATTAAATTAAATCTTTATAAATGTTAGAACCCTTCAATCCATTTATTATGATCATGAAAAAATTAAATCATTACAAATAAAATCATTATTTCTTATTTTGTTAAAATAATCTTTTTATTAAATAAAAAATAGAAAATATTTAGCTATAGATAAAAAAAATGTACAAGATTATTTATTTTTCTAATACAATTTTATCTATTTTATGTGAATATATTATTATTTGTAATTTCTTTGTATTTCTTGATAAATGTAGATGGGAATAAAAATGCTTATATTGATTAAATTTACAAAGTTATAATAGATTAATGTTAATAATTAAACACATCTTAAAAGTTAATTATAAAAATCAAACCATTTAAAGAGAAGTAGAAAAAAGACATATTTGCTTATGGGTACTTATAAGTTTGAAAATTAGCTTATAAGATTATAAGTAAAAACAATAAAAAAACTGAAGAAATATAAATATTTTTAAAGGCATAATTTATATTATAATTTCAATATTGTGACTCTTAAAGCCTCTATTTTTTTTGCAAATATAAATAGTAGATTTAGAGATATAATAAAGTTTTAGGTCATTATAAAAAAAGGCTTATTAAGCACATATTTTAAATGGAAAATCGCTTGATTTCAGTCCGTATTAGTAAAAATGGAGAAAGTACTACTAAAGCGAAGGCAGTAACATTTTAGCAAAACGAATCTTTAAGGAATGTCTTAAACATATTCTCAGATGTGCTGAGTAAGAATAATCTTGATTAAAATACAATTTACATAAAATCTCTAAAGAAAAACAAGAATAAAATGTTCATGTTGCAATTAATAATTAAAAAAATATCAGATCAAGCAAGTAGGCCAAAAAAATAGTCAACTTGAATCTTCAATTTTTACAGTTTTTAAAAAATGATTGATTAATTAATTTAATTATTTAGAATTGATACAAAATCATCACGCAACAAAAATGATTAATTATTTTCTAATTCTTAATATAAAAATAGAGATAAATGCAAAACTCATATTTAGTGCAACTGGTGATCCAATAACTAGAATAGAGGATATCAAAAATGATAAGGAATTAGTTATTACTGAAGTATAAAATTAATTCAATTTTTCAATTTTTAAAAGTGTGTTGAAAATTAATACTCATTTTAGCTTTTATTAAAATATTTTAATAATCTAAATAATTCATTTACTCAATTTATTTAGGGAGAGTAATATGCACTTCCAAAAGCACCAGTTAGTAGCAAAAACAATAGAAATGGAGACTCCAGACCCATAAATAGATAGTACAATTATCAAATAGCTGTTATGGGACCTGCAGGAGTAGGAAAATCGTGTATTACAAATAAATTTATTAGAGGTGTTTTTATCTCTGAATACAACAATACTCTAGCTGATAGTCAATTATACAACTATGAGCACAAAGGAAATTTATATGTCTTAGATATTTTGGATACAGCAGGTATTTATTCTCCCTTTTTTTCAATACATTCAGATATCCTACTTTATTTTATATAATGTTTAGAATAGATAATAATAAGCCTCACTATTTAATATCTGGCTAAAATTTTTCTATTTCAATAGTTTAATTACAAATTCATTATCAAATTTTCATATTTAAATGACAAAAGTATTTTAGATTATTCCTAAAAAATTTATTTTCTTTCAATTAAAGTTAATGAATAAAATTGAAATTGTAAATATTTGTTTCTTTTAAAAAGGTGAAGAAGACTTCATAGCATTAAGAACGAGCTGGCTTAATCAAAGACAGTGCTTCTTGTTTGTATTTAGCGTTGAAAAAAGATAATCATTTCAAGATCTCTAACAATTCTTTGAGCTTTACATTTAATTATATCCAAAAAGAGAGAAGCCTGTTGTATTGTGTGGAAATAAAATTGACCTCGAGAAAAGAGAAGTCACATAAAAAGAAGGATAAGAATTGGCTTAAAAATATGGGGCTATTTATTTTGAAGTAAGTGCTAAAGAAGGCTTTAACGTCACTGATTCTTTTAATGCCCTTATAGACTGTTTAGAAAAAAAAACAGAAGTTAAAAACTAAAACAAAAGCCAAATTAGTTAAGAAGAAAGAGGCCCACTTTTCTCAATATGCAGCTTCTTCAACAGATTTTGTAGTTGAATTTTCATTTAAAAGAAAATATCACTCTAATTTAAAATTATTAGGAATTTAGTAAATTAAACTAAATTATTTAAGCAAGAAATTAATATTTTTGACTTTAAATCTAGATAAAACAAAAAAATATATATTAAGAATCAAAATAAATTTTTTAATTAGTTAAATATATACAAAGAGACTTTTAGATTTAAAAATGGAGGTTAAACACTTTAAATAAAAGAAATAAATATCATATTAGTAGGATGCAAAAGTAAAATTCTAATGTATTCTGATAAATAAATAAACAAACAAAAAAAGAACACATAAAAAATTATAGTAACTAAAATAATAAAAGCATAATAATATTCAATTAAAGAATTTAAAATATTAATAATAAAATAACTAAATCTAAATTTACTATTATTAATTAAGGTCTATCTATCATCATAAATATATATATATATAATAAATATATGTACAAATTAAATTATACAAATAAAGAATTTAAATATTTTCAATTTTATTATTTACTTTAATCTATAAAAATTATCCAAATACATTATAATATGTGTGTCCTGATCAATAATTGATATGATTATCTAATAAAAAATTAAAATATTAACAGCAAAATAACTAAATATTATCAATTTAGATTTAAATATTTATCTTCTTAAATATATGCACAATATTTTTATATATTTAATCTTAATATTAAACAAATAAGTAATATAAATACTTTATATATGATAATATAACTTTAAAATAATTTACAATTTAAAAAAAAAATGATTAAAATGAGTATCACTGATTAAAATTTTAATTAAAAAATAGCTAAATTTAAATTTAAAATTATTGATTAGGTCAATCTACTTTATGAATATATTAAAATTATTTTTATTAATTTATTCTTTATATATCCATTCAAAGAATTTAAATACTTTCAATTTATTTAAATTACTTTTAATTTACAAAATTGCAATAAAACTTTGTTTAAAAATATGATAATAAATTAATATGAGTGCCAATTGAAACATTCCTTTCTTTTCAATTTATTTTAATTTTTACAATTTATATTTAAGCAAAGCCTTAATTATTTTTTAGGAAATATATTCATTTTATTTTTTAAATAAAAGTTACTTTGAAGTAAGAAGTAAATTCTGATCAGCTTCAAAAAATTCAAAAGATGAAAATAATATATAAAATTAAAATGGCAAAAACAATATTTTATTTAAATTATCAAATATTTCGCTTAACTTAATAAATTAAATTTAATACATTTTATGAAAAAATAAATAAACGAACTACTTCTATTTTTTTAATATGTTTTAATTATTTACAATTTATTTATATTTATTTTTATAATTTCATCTTTTTGTATTTGTAGACCAAGTAGGAATATTGTAACAATCGTAAAGTACTAGATTTCCATCATCTTACATTACAAGGCGATAAGGACCTACACCATTTTTATAAGTTTTTGAAGACCATGTAGCAGTTTATCTTGAGTCGTAAAGCACCAAATTACCATCTGCTTACATTTTTAGTGTATAAGGACCAAAACCTTGTTAATATGTGTTTGATGCCCAAATAGCCTTTTAATTAAATATATTTATTTATTTACTTATTGATTAATTATTATCAAAAAAATAATTACATTTTATGAGATGAAATTACTTGAATTGTAAACAACAAAGTTTCCATCACATTAAAGCCTGGCATAATATCTTTGATTTTAAGAAACTAAATATTAATCTTAGTGTAAAACACAATCTGTATGAAGGGTATGAGAGGGTATTCCAAATGAGCTTTCACAAGCAGGAGGAGGAGGAGGGACAGAAGGATAATTATAATTAACTTGAGCTGGATAGTATTACTAATTATTTGGCTAGTATGAAGGATTCATATTATTATTTAAGGCTTATGGAGGATAATTATTATTAATTTATGGTTAGGTAGGATAGCTATAGTTTACTTATTAATTTTGAGGAGGGATATATTGATTTGAGTTTTAAACTGGAGGAGGGTAATAAGTATTTTAAGGTGGAGGAGGATATTATTATATGTTATTCTATGGATAAGAAGGAGTATTATTTGTTTTTATTTGAACTGGCTGAGGTAAAACAATAACTTAAGGATTGTTATTATGATGGTGGTGATGGTGATGGTGGCGTTCTTAGTGGTGATGATGATGGTGGCCTGATGAGTGATGACTTGTAGTACTATGACTGTGATGATGGTGGTGATGGTGACCGCTATGGAGATGCTTATCTATTTTATCAAATATCTTGGAAAACATTATGCGTATTGTAAGTATATAGAATTCAATAAATACAAAGTTAATTTAATAAATATTTATAGATTTTTAATTATCGATTAATTATGATTTCTAACAACTAATTAATGGTATTAAGTTTGCCTTATATCTAATTAGGTAAATCTATTTATCGATCAGAAAAAAATTGATTTGGATTAATTTTTTTTAAATAAATATAATTTGATGCTTGATTTTTCATAATAAATTAGTCTAAGAGCTGAGGGTATTTGAAGAAACAAAAATATGTCAATAAATTGCAGCTAGAGATTGATACATTATTTAATTATGAGTTATTCTTTTGCTTGAAAAGTTAATTCTATTTATAAAGAGAGCATAATTTTCTAAATCTATTTTATTATCTATCAACTATTTCCTTTCTATAAAAATCCGATTAGAATAAAAAAAATATTCTTTTACAAAATTAAATTTATATCAAAAATTGAAAGGAAGAAAACATCCTTTTGAGTTGCTAATATTTTTAACTTTATAAAAAATCCTTTGATCACTTTTTTAGTATTTTCATTTAAACATAATTTTATTTTGTTTGTTAATATATTTCAAAGAATAAAATTATTTTAGTTAATACTTCTTCCTTAATTTTATTTTTTTTAAATATTTATTTAATATTTTATCAAAATTTGTTTATTAATTATGCTAAATATTTTTTTATATTTAGAAAAATTTTAGACGATGAAAATATTTTTTAAATTTATTAATAAAATAACACCCTTTATTTTTATTAATTATAGATAAGGATATTATAAAAATAACAGTGAAAAATATTAATTATAATTTGAAATAGAGTAAATAATATTAAATTTGATTGAGAAAAATCAAAATCTTAAAAATAATTTCAAAAGCTTATTTTTTAAAATTCTAATTTTGAATATTTAAAAAATATTTTTAATTTTTATTTTAGAGTTTATTTTTAAAATTTAAAATGGGCATGAAAGGCAATATTCATTAGAACATTCAAAATAAATAAAGTAATAAATATATTCATTATTGAAATAAATTCATATCACAAGTAAATTTTATGAAATTAAATACAAATCAAAAATTATAATATTATTTTCTGAATTTGATTGCATTTTGAAATAAAAGTAAGGAGATATTAGAATTATCGTAATTTATTACTATTATTTAATTACTAAATTAATTAAAATTGATTGATCAATCTTTTTTCTGAACTGGTAATCTATACGATTATTAATTCTTATTTTAAGATTAATCAATATCAGAGATATCATCTTGAGATATTTCTTCAGATATATCATTAGGATCTTCAATGCTTTAGTCGTTACCTTATTGTATTTCTATGTGTCCTGGTCTTTAGTGGCTATGAAGATCATCAGGGCCTGTTGTGTTTGGTGGAGAATCTGCTTGAGCTTTTACTGAATGCAATCTTTCAAAATTTCTCTCTTGCCAAATAGAACGAATCTTACATATTAACAAGAAAAATAATAGGATACCTATTGTTACAGCTAAACCTAAGTAAGCACTAAAAATAGGAGTTTCGTAGAAGGGTTTAGGCTGGATCACTTTAGCTAAAGCAAAACCTATTCTTTGATTGTCCATATCAAATATTGTGTAGTATTTACGTAGGAATGTATCACCTAACAAAATGTATTCAGTTTCTACATACTAAAAACGCAAAGCACACTTACGAACTTGCAAATGATAGAAGCAAGATTCTATGTATTCTTCCCCTGTAAGTTCAAATTCTTTTTATTCTGCTGGACTTGAACCCAAAGTAAATAGGAATGAAGGGTATTTTTAATAATCTGATTCTGCACACACCAAAGTAAATATTTCTGCTGAGGCTGAGCGTTTCTCTAATTCACAAACAATTCCAAAATCTTATTTCAATAAATCCATGAATGCACTTAAGTCTGGTTTTGGAAGTACTATTTTTGTGGTGCCACTATCTATGATTACTGTATCAGTTGAGAATTGAAGTTTTGATCTTTTGTTTTCTTTTTAATTACTAGAATCACTTTGAGTGCCTAAAGCCAAAGCAGCTGATGATATTTCAACACTCCACATTTCATTTGTATTTACGCTAATATATGAAATAGGGCCTTAAGTATAATCTTCATTATATCCTCCAAAGACTAAAACACTATTTCCTAAACAACTTGAGTCACTCAAAAACAATGAGAATACCCTTTAATCAATGACACCCTTTTTTTTCATGCTCCCTAAAATTGTCTAATGATTGAATTCACTGCTTTCTTCTCTGCCTAAACCTAAAATAAAATGTTTAATAAATAACTGATAAACTTTATAATTAAAATTTATTCATTTAAATTTTCATATACAATTGTTTAAACTATTTGGCATAAAATAATAAAAAATTGTAATATTATCAATATAGCTTATTTATTATTGGTTTCTTTTTTTATTCTTTGTAGATTACTAAAATCAATGAAAGTGTTTTTCAAAAATAACATGAGACTATTTGTAAGCTAGATTAGCATTTTTTTAATATAAAAGCAAGATTATAAAATAATCTTTAGTTTATAAAATCATAGTTCAAAATTCGAGTCCATTATAAAAAAAATCTATGAGATTTTGGGGAAATCTGATAATTGATTGTATGTGTTATAAAATTAAAAGAAAAAACTCCTCTTAACGTTTAGAAAATTTCAATTGAATCTATTTTCTCTAAAATTTAAATATTAATAAGAATTTGATTGAAAGAATTACCTATGATTCCTTAAATTTGTAAGACCTTAAAATTAGTGACATTCTTTACTAATAGGAATTCGTATTCAAATCCTGTTTAATCTTTATCACTTAAATATATATTCTCCTTCACAACATACCCATCGACAGAACCTACTCCGTATTCTATATTTATCATGTCATCTTTATTTTGTGAATGACAAGTACTGCTCTTGTCGCAATTGTATAATTTCCATAAATTATTCTGTTTGCAATTAATACAATCAACATCAGGAATCCACAAAGCAGTAGAACCTGTATCTATAATTAATTTAAAGGGTTGCTTGTTCTTTCCAAAGTAGAGCTCAGTATCATAATGTAAATTCAACATATTAGTAAGAGGTAAAAGAATTTGAGAACCTTTACCTTCTTTCTTTTCAGAGTTATCACTTTCTTTAGACTCACTGATTTCATTATTCTCCTCTGAAGCACTTTTTAATAGTCTCTAATTGCTACTGCCTTAGCATATTTTAAATTCGTGTATTTTAACTTAATCTTTTTGGCAGTTTGCAAATATAGTGCTCAAAGCCATTAAAAATATTACTGCAATAGTTTTTTAATTTGTATTCATAAATAATATTTTCTCTATTCTAATTCTTCTATTTTTAAACTCAAATCAATCTTTTGCTATTAAGATTACTAGCTCCTCTTGGTCCTGGTAAATTTTAATTTAGTTATTTTAAGACTGAATCCTTCCTTATTTACTTATTTCGTAATTACTAACTAACTAACCTATCTATTTTTATATTTAATTGAAATTTTTCTTATTAAGAAATTAAAAATTGCGAAAATTAATAAAAAATATATTTTTTATTAATTTATCTGTTTTTAAAAGAGTTCTATAGATAGATTAATAGATCAATTGCTTTTACCTAAATCAAATTATTACATTCCATACATACTTCATTTAATTTGATTGAAAGAATTAAACTGAAGAATAAAAAAAATTTGCTTGAGAGAAACAAATTTTATTTTATTAAATGTTTTTAACAATTAGCATTTAAAATGTTCATTATTTGAAATAGTATTGCACTTCTAAAAAATTATAATACATTTAAATACATATTTTGATTTTTCTTTTATATTTTAAATTAAATTTTATAGTTTCTGATAAAACTCTATAAATTTTTTAAGAAAAAGAAAATTTTATGTTTCAAAAATCTTAGTGTTGCTAGTTTTATAAATTAAAAATCTGATTTATTCATGTTTCATAAAAAAATTTATAAAATTGAATCCATCAAAATGAATCAAAATTTAAACAATATTCCAAACTAAACTTTTAATTCTTTAAAAAAACTCATTAAATTTTTAACAAATATTTTGTGCTTTTAAAAGCAGTATTTTTATGAGATTATTTGATAAATTTAATTCATAAATACAAATAAAAATGATAACATTTTTTTGTTTAATCTTAAAAACTACTTTTGTCTAAAAAACTCTCTATTGCATATGAAGAATATAATTTATTATTAAGATGCAAAATATCATTTTAATTACTCATAAATACAAATAAAAATTATTTTTTTAATCAAAAAACAATTTTTATGTTTAAGAAACTCTCTATTGCCTATTAAGAATACATTCATATATTATGATGCAAGTTATTATTTTAAATACAAATTAATAAATTTAAAAATGAAAATTTTATTTTTTTAATCTTAAAAGTAATGTTTAATGTAAGAAACTCTCTATTGAATTCTAAAAATTTAGCATTTATTTATCGAGAAATAAATTATTATTTTAATTTTTTATTGGCAAGTAATTTATTAGTTCGAAATATTTAAAAGAATTAAGTTGAGTTATAAAAGAGTAGATAGAACATTAAACACAAAAATAAATTATTTTGAAATGGGAGTTTTTATAAAATTAAATATTTTAAAAGAAGTATTAAAACAGCTTAATAATTCTTAACTCAATTGCTTCACTTAGAGTCTTTGAAAAGAGGAGTAAATTTTACTTTAGATGATATGATTTTCTTCTTTTTTTTCTGGACAATATTTCTGTTTCCGTAAAGCAAATTAAATGTACCTGTACCCATAGGAATATTTTAACCTATGATGATTCTTTCAGATACACCTTCTAAAGTATCTTTTCTTCCTTATAAGGCAGCATTATATAAGATTTCTGTAGTTTTTTCGAATGATGCCAACATTAATGTTGAGTCCTTCATGCTATTGATTCCCTATCTGGTTGAACCATGTAAACGACCTATATTTAAATTTAAGTTATTTGATCAAAAACTATAAAAATTTTCAGATATTACCTTTAGAAGTAAGTACATCAGCAACTAAAATCAAGTGACGTCTATCGACGTTAAGTGAATGCGATTTGATGGTTTTAGTAATTTCATTTATAATTGTCTTTCTTGCTGCTTCAACACCCAAAATTTGTAATACTTCGAAAATATCAACTGAAAGAGTATTTGCAAAATCTACCTCATCAAGCTATAGAACTTGTTTAAAAGAGTTACCTTCAACAAATAAATCAAATTTGTACTCATTTTTATCTCCCTTTTTCTTATCCTTTGAGATACTTACTCTCTTTACATCTTTCATACCAGAAACAACAGCTCCTGGGAGTATTTTTTTCCAGTTTTAGATTTTAAAGAAGACATTCTTCTTTACATCATTACCTGGGTTGATTTTAATACCTACTGGCTGGAGATCTTAATCTTTCACAGCAATAATTTAATCTTCCTTTATATCTTTAGCAATTTCGAGAATGCCTATAATAAAATTTTGAAATTTATCAGATAAATTTCATTTTAGCAAAATATTTATTTACCTTTTTTAATACTTGATAAGGGTATTTCTAACCCATAAAGTCTGAATTACTCCAATTTTTTCTTATTATACTCTATGTATAGATGGCAATCTTTAGGAGAGTAAACTTCTTGATAGAAATTACTGATTTCACCTAAATAAGTCTTTTCTATCTATAAACGAATAGATCTATAAGAGTGCTCACTCTAGAACTGAGGAAGCAGCTTAACATCAATAATTGGAGTGCTAATTTTCTTAGCAGCATCGATGATTTCCTTCATTCTTGGAACACCCTATGTAATATTCATACTCGCAACACCAGCAAAGCTATTTTATTAAATATGAATTCACATAACCATAAATTTAGAATAAAACGTTTCAATGAATAATAATATTTTTTATAAATTTTAAGAAATCTGCCACAAAATAATCAATTTTTATCAAATTTATTTTTGTTTTTTTTAGTCTGATTTTTAAAAAATAATTAAGCTTCATAATTAATGTAATATTACTGAAAAGATTTTAAAGTCATTTGAGTAGCAGGTTCTGATATTGATGTAGCACCAACTGCACCTACAGCTTCTCCTGGTTCAACAAGCATCTATGGGTATCTTTCCCACAGAGTTTTAAAGAAGAATTCTATTTATCTTTTAGTAATATGAATAGTGTTATCAACATGGATGTTAGTAGTGTTTTCAGGTTAGTCGATGTCACCAGGAGTTAATCCAAGCTGAATTCTTACTTTCATAATTTTTTAACATATTTGTTTGATAAATAGACTTACTGAGTCCTTAAAATACTCTAAGGGTTCCTTAACCTTTATAAATTAAATATATGTAAATAGAATGTTTTGATTAAATAAATAAAAATTACTAATTGGACATCGAATTTGTTGTCTGTGCTATTTAATTGCTATTGTATGTAGGTTGAATCAAATTATCTATTGTAAGATGAGTTTTACATTGGCTCTAAACTTAATTCAGGAATGTAATCCATCTTTGTCCTCTTTAATTCTTCTAAGCAAATTTGATAAATTTGATAAGGATATAAAGATTATTCTCTCTTATAATTTATGGGAGCAATAGATTTGACATACTTTAACATAGTTTCAAGATCAATAGGAATACTTTTATCAGTTACTTTTTCTTCTGACATCCAAGGACAAATACCGTCACCACCATATCTGAACTAGACTAATTCTTTTTTGTCACAAGTTCTAATTGTCAGATCATAGTTTACTGATAAATCTTCAAGCATTTTAACCAGTCTTCTACTCATATAACTAATCATAAAAAATTTATTAATCAATTTAACTAAAAAAATTTCATTATTTTTTACCCTGTATCTGCAGTTTTGACAGCAGTATCGACTAGAGATTCACGACCAGCCATTGTATGGAAGAAAAATTCTGGTGCACTTAAACCAGTAAAGAAGGAGTTTCTTACGAAACCCATAGCTTCTGGGTGAGGGAAGATTTCATCTTTTTCAAAATGAGGAAGAGTACGTCCAGTGAAACCATTAGGAACTCTTCGACCACCAATAATTTATTAACCGACACAGCCAATCATTTAAGAAAGGTTGGTTGCTGAACCCTTAGAACCGCAAGTAGCCATAATAAGAGGACCATTAGTAGGTGGTAATTACTTATTACAATTAGAACCAATATCTTCTCTGACTTGATTCAATGTTTTACTTATTTCAGCTTCGACAAGCTTTTTTCTATCTGAGACAGTTTACATATCGAGCTTTCCAATAGAATTAGTGAAAATTATACTCTGGAACTTACAAGAATCAATGCTAATAACAAAAATTTTTAATATTAATTAATTTATAAATGAAAAGTTTTACGCTTCATCTTTCTTTTTTTCATTGATTGTATTTAGACTTGGGGAGGGAGTTACATCACTAATACCGATAGTCATGCCATAGTTAGTAATCCAACGAGCAGACAATTTAGCAAATCTACTCATAACTGATGCAGCCATGTATTGAGAATTATCTCTACTTAATCTGTAAAACAAACCATTTTTATTACCAGAACCTAAAGTAGTTTTACCAAGATTACCACACATTAATTCTGATGATTAAAAGACTACATAACCATCAGTAGGACACATAACACCTCTATCTTTCTTGGTATCATAGCATTTTTCTTTTAATATTAGATTAACAATGACGTTACTAAACCTATTTGGTCTTAAGATGACATCAATAATCTACTTTCCAGTCCACATTTCTTTTTATTAAAAAAATAAAATTAAGTTAAAAATTCTTTTCTAAACATATCTTCTTACCAACTGGAAGTATAATAGCTGGAGGTGGTAAATCAATTCTTTCAATACCATCGCTGAAGTAAGTACAGCACTAGCAAAAAGCAGCTCTATCAAAAAACATATCTTTATGAGTGATTAAGTAAGCAGTAGTTAAGAAATCCTAAATCAATGCAATAATAGACTTTTATTTACAAAATTTTTTAAAATAATTAGATGAGATTCAACAATATTTTTGTTTATATTTTCAATTTAAGCAAAGAAATTAAATTTGAACAATAATTAAACAAGTCATTCATTTTAATAATTATTTTATTTAAATTTCGTTTACTTCACCATTTTTAGGACTGATTAAATTTTGCTTCACATCAAGGAGATATTAAGCCTCAGCTCTTGCTTCTATTGTTTATGGAACGTGGATATTCATTTCGTCACCATCAAAATCAGCATTGAAAGGAGCACAACAACATTCATTGAATCTGATTGTATTCCATTTTTATATGTTAGCTCTTTTACAAAAATAAATTTTAATAGTTGTTTAAAATGAAAAAGGTTAACTTACTTGAATGCCATGATTGATATTCTATGCAAAGAAGGCTGTCTATTAAAGAGCAAAATTTCACCGTTTTGAATGTGTCTTTCTACTATATCACCTATCTTTAGTTCATCAGCTTTCTTTCTTCTATTATCTATTGATAAATTAAATTTGTCTTCTGTGTCTTTTGCTATTATGTAATGAGCTCCAGGATATTTTTCAGGTCCGTTAATGACTAGCCTTTTAAGTCTTTCAATATTGATAGCATTAACTTATTCAGGGAATGTGAGAATCTTTGCCATGTATTCAGGGACAACTACCTTTATAGTTTAATTAGAAAGAATTATTTGCTTTTGCTGATATAAAAGATGTCTTACATTATCAATAGGAATGTTAGGGTCAGGAGAAATAACAGTTCTACCTGTAAAGTTTGATCTTTTACCTGAAAGATTACCTCTGAATCTACCTTTTTTACCTTTTAATCTTTGTGCAAGTGCTCTAATATCCTTTTTACCAAAATCTTTGTCCATTTTAAAAGGTAAGTTTGGAGTTTCAGCATTCAAATAATGAGCATGTGAGCACTAAAGCAAGAACCATTCTTAGTTTATTTTAATTAAATCTTCACCATCTTCTATCATTTAAGCAATTCTATTTGTTATTTTTAAAAGTTTAAATTGATAGTATCATTTTAAATGATAATTTCACCTTTTATTTCTATCTAAAAAATCTCTAATTTTAACTGTGAGATCATCGTGACGAACATTAGATTCTCCTTCCTTAACAGTTGGTCTAATACAAGCTGGAGGTGCTATGATATGAGTGAGAATTAAATCACAAGGATGGTTTTCTTGAATGTTAAATAATAAAATTTCATCTTAAGGAATTTTTCTGAAAACTTTATAAGTTTCTAGAGGATTTAATATCTCAATCATTTCCTTCATATTTTTACTTTCCAAAATTTTCCTTAAATTCTATCATATTAATAAAATTAATTTTAATATGAAGATTTTATCTCTTAATTTGATAATTTCTAAAAATTTAATTTTCGATTTAATCTTAATAATATTAATTAATCTACCTCTTAAAATATGTCTTCAGATTCTCTAATTTCACGAAAATCCTATTCCAACTTTGTTTAATCAGAAAAGCTGATTGTAGTAGGCATTTTAGGCATTTTCTTTAGAGGTCCATTTTTATATCCACAAGATCTACATTTTTAGTTGGCACCTTTTTTACATTCTTTTCTCATCTTTACATACAAATCAGCTCTTAACTGATAATTTTTTTCATCTATTGCCTTTTGTATTCTTTTAATTGAGTTCTTCTTTTCATCTTCATCCAACAAGACCTTACCACAGCTCTTAATTTTTAGTAAAAATAAATTAAAAATATATATCAATAAAATATTCATTTATTAGTTCTTGTCATTTCAGAGACACTTTAAATTATGAATTAGGAGAAGAATTGATTGTGTAATTAAGTATATATTTGTCTTTTAATCTATTAGGAGAAGTAAGGAATTTTTTTACCTTGCAAATACATTAAAGAATGTTAATCACATCTCCAAAAAAACCTATATGGAAAATTGGGAGAGCCAATTTAATATAACCAAAATGACCTGGACATTCCAGCATTTCTTAATTACAAGTTTGACATTTCAAATTATTTTCACGCATTGAAGGACCCTTTATTATAATTTTTATTAAAATGTAAAAATGCTAAATGAAAAAATAATTTTGATGAAATCAATTTTATAAACAAATATTTTCAATATTTTAACCATCGTTTATGATTCTATTTAATTTAAAATATTTGCAGATTGCATTTTATGTATTTTGTTTGTTAAAGACTTAATATTCTCAACTAATTCAATATTCTACCATTCTTAAATCTAAAGGACCGCGATTTAAAGGTGCGCGAGTAGTTTAATTGTAAAAAGAAGGCTCATCAAGACATACTTCAGCCATATCTATAATTTCATTAGTAGATAGGATACTGTATTGGATACTACCACTAAAATATATTATAAATAAAAAGATAAGCAAATTAACACTTTCAAAGATGAATAAATTTATGATTGATTTGATTGATTTTTTTCAATAATCTCTAACTAGATTTGGTAAACCAAACAAATATACAAAAAATGTAAGATTTATGCATTCAATTAAATAATTTACATTCTTTTTGTCTCCTTCAACTACCTTAAAGGCTAAATAACGCTCATTTACAAGTAGCAAAACGATTCTATACTAGACTTGAATGATTGATTAATTATATCCTTGTTTATACTATTAACTATATAGATGTATATATGTATATTTATATGCTAAGTTTATTTATCTTATTCAATATAGTAATTATTAATTAATTAATTTATTTGTTTATTTGTTTGTTAGACAAAGATATTTTGATCAACCAATTTAATTTATAAATAGTATAATAAAAATAAATAAATAAGCTTTTTTATTTCATTTCAATTCATTCAATCAATCAATATATTTATATGCATAATCAAGTTTATTTATCTCATCTTTTTTTAAAAAAGATTCTCCTTATAGCCATTCTTATAAATTAAATCTCCTTTCATGATAACTTTTTCGCTTTTTTTCTTTATTTCTACTCATTTTTTAACAAAATGGGTGATTATCTAAAATATTTCTTAATTATCTATTCTAAATTTATTCATTTTTAGAATAATTCTGATAACTTGTATTCCATTCATATAATCTTTATACATTGCATTTAAAGGAAGATTTTGATTTATTTACAGTATAAAAAGTTAAAGTCCAGTTAATATTAAATTGTGTTGATCTTTAAAAAACATACAGAGTATTTACATTAATGTTCATGAAATTTTTATTATTAGGTAAATAATTTGCAAGATTCATATCAAAAGAATAGATTAAATACTAAGTAAAGAGTATTAATAAAAACAAAAATACATAAATAAATATGATAAAAAAAGTTTTTCAGTTTGCTTAGTCTTCGTCTTCGTAATCATCGTCATCATCTTCTTCATCTAAATATTAAGCTTATTACATTAGCTCCATTAATTATTATTCATTTAAATTGTTTAGATCTGGCATATTCATGTTCTCTGCATTATTGTTATTGTTGTTATTTTCATTATTATTCTAACCTGGTAAATGCACCCATGGCAATAAACTTTAGGCTAGGAGCGAGAAGAAGGATTGATTAGTATTTATTGGATTATAGTTAGGGTTTTAAACTGGATCATTAGCAGCTTCCATATTAACGTTATCTTAAATGTTATTTAAATCAAGTCTTTCGATATGATCACTGAAGTTTGCTTTTTGTAGAATTCTGTAGCGGTTTAGACTGAATGGGAGAATATTTTTTTCTGATCCAAGACACAAATTTTAAACAAATTCATCATAATCAAAAGATTTTTTCTCAAACATATTTAAAATAAATCCAGTTGCAGCTTTAATCCAAAGCATAATTTTATTGTCCTTCCATACTATTTTTGATCTTTCAACATAAATTTCAAATAGCTTATTTAGTCCCTCAATATCTTAATTGTTTTGCAAACCTAAAAATGAATAATAAGGCTATGCAGTTTCATCACTAAATAACTTATGTTCTAAAATATCTTTTAAGCTCTTCTTTTACCAATCTTTGAGCAAGGAGTGACCAAGAGGAGCTTTGTGGAATTCATTGATCAAACACATATTTTTAATCAATTTAGGATATAATAAAATAGCTGTTAAAATCTATACATTATGACTATCATCTATGTGATTTCTATTAAAATCAACAGCCTTATCGAAATCTTCTTCCTTAAAATCTATCATTGTTCCAATGGCTGGTGGTTCAACCTCTTGTTTACTATTTTATAAAGTAATAATTTAAAATATGTTTAATTCAAAGCATTTACTTTTTAGAAAGGGGAGGCAGCATGACTTTAGAGAATTTAGCCAAGGCAGAAGAATAAATAAAGTTTGGCATGTACTAAATTGAATATTTAGGGTTCTAATACAATTCATAAGCAAAGTTTTTAACAAAATATATTAAGTAATCGTAAGCTTTGCAACTAAGAGAGTTGTAGTCAAGACATAGTAAGGCTCCAGCAGGATCACTTTCTGGATTCATTTTAAGCAATACCTTGTTATATTCTAAGGCAGCTCTATAACATCCTTTTTTACCAAGTAAATCAACAAACTTCAATAAAGCTGCAAAGAAAGTTGCTCCATATTTATTATTTTCTACAGATAAACAAAATCTATTTTTCTTGTCATCAAAAATTTAAGAAAACTCAAATCCAAAGCAATCTTCATAGATATATAAAATCTATTCAAGCATAGCGTTTGCTTCCTTAAACTTACCTTGTAATCTGTAAAATTCAAATAAGTTGTAAAGACCATCTGCATGGTAAGGATTCTAAGTAACGAAATCAAAAACTGCCTAAGGATCCATTTGGTTTTGAACTGACAAGTAAACTTACTATTTAAGGACAAATAAATAATTAAAATTCTATTTTTAAATATAAATATAAAAGATAACATACTTAGAGACTCTCATATTTAGGAGTGGGCTTGAAGGCATATAGTCTTTGACCAAGCTTATTTTCCCCAACAAATTCGCAAATAAACTTTTCAGGCATTGGCTAACGAGGTTTGTCATCGTGAACAAGATTCAATTGCTTGATACTTTTTATCTTTTTCTTTTATGAATTCAAATACATTCTTGCTAAACGCTTATTTCTAAGTCCTAACTATTGAATTTCTTCATTTTCATCAACTTTTTTATTATCAGTTAATTTGGCTCCTTTAAAATATTTTGAAAGTTCTTTGTTGTAATTCAGCTTGGCTTTAATAATTTGTAGAGTAGATTCTAATTCTAACTCATTTACTCTATTAAAATCTCCATTTTACTTTTATTCTTCGTCTTAAAAGTTTTATTTCTTTTCTTCTTCCTCAACTCTTTTCAAAATCTAATCTAATTCTATTTCATCATTTTCCTATTTACTTTTTTTTTTATTTGCTTTTTCCTCCTTAAGCTTACGTTTTCTTTCAAGTTCTTCATCTATCCTTTTTTATTCTTCTTCTCTCTTTCTTTTTTCTTCTTCCTCTTATTTTAATCTTTCAGCCTTTTCTTCCTCTGTCTCTTCCTCTTCTTCTTCATCTCCACTTTTTTCTTCGTCATCATCATCACTATCTTAATCACTAGAATTACTCATTAAATCGAAAAATCCAGCCTTTTTCTATTTTGGAGCTTCTTCTTCTTCATCATCATCCTCTTCTTCATTTTTTTAAAGCACTTTATTGGCTTCTTCTTATACTTTTTTTTCCTGCTACTCTTTTAAAAGCTTTCTAGCTTATCTTGAACTCATTATATTTATAAATATCAAATACTTCTATGATTATCTAAGAATTTAATTAATAAATAATTGTGTAAAAGAGATTTTACTTAAGTCAAATCTAAAAATTTAATAAACAAATGAAATTAATATCGTTTATTAAAGATATAGATGCTTTTAAAGAAGATTAATTATTAAAATTCTTCAGAAATTGTATATTATTAAACATAACTAAGAAGATTCTTGTAGATAAATCTACAAAGTATAACATGGAAAAAAAAATTATTTGTTTTAATAAAAAATGTTTTATTAAAAATTAAAAAAAAATTAATTTATTTTAAGAATGAAAATATATTTTAAATAAATTTTGATATTATCTGTGATAATAATTTTTTAATTTATTTTTGTCTTTTAGGTTATTAAAAAATTAAAATCAAATAGATTATAAAAAAAGATTTCTATCTAAATTTTATGAATTGAAATAATTGGCATATTTAAATAAAAATATTTAAAATTTTTATTAAATAACCTTAAATCCACTCAATAGAGATTTATCAAATTATAATATGTTTTAAATTATGATAGAAAATATTTAAATGAGTTAATATTTTAAAATAAAAATTCTAATCTATAAATAAATTATGATATACTCTAATTTACTACTTTATTTCACTTTTAAAAATCATATTTAGTAATTTTAAATTTTCTGATTGATTTTTTGATAATTTGATTTTACATTATATCAAAAATCTAAATTAAGCTTATCCTTTAATATAAATAAAGAATTGTAAATTATTCAGTAAATGACAAAACTAATTAATATTGCTATCTGAAATTCTCTTTATGTAACATTAGAGAGATTACATTATATGATAGGGAATTTACATTTTTCCTTAATTATTTTTATCACAAATTTATTATTTCAATCAAGAATTAAAATTATTATTTAACAATCAAATAATAAACTCTTTAAATCGAATTCTTATGAAAAGGAATTTATCTATGACAAATTTGGGGTATAAATTTTATAATTTTTATAGTAAATAAGATCTGAAAACATTTTTTTTATAAATTTATATTTATTTTCTGTAATCTTGCTATTTAATTTGCCTGGTCAGAAATTTATTTATTTTTTCCTCTCTGTTTAGAATTCTCAGATATATGAAGAGATTATAGATAAAGAAATTAGCTTCTTATAAAATTAATTAGTATTTTTTTTCTTTCTTCAAAATAATATTAATTTTTTACATAAAATGTTTGTTTTTTTCGATATTTTTCATTTGTTTTCAATTTAGAAAATAAAAATTTACTTTTTTGCTAAAAAAGGTATAAAATTAATTATCTTTCAAAAAAAGATTATAAATCTAATTAAATATTAATGGGTGCTCTTTAGGAATGTTATTTTAGGAATGGAGTGATTTTTAAAATATCTATAAATTATAAATTAAGAATAAATTAGTAAAATTAGAAAAATGAAAAAATTAGCTTTCTTAATTATTCATTTAATTTTTTGCATCTGCAATTAAATTCCAAATCCGCCAACAAAATTTATCTCTTTTACTCTATATGATGCAAAGATAAAATTCTATTCAAATTAAGAAAGCCTTCATATGAATGTTGATTTTAGTTCTAATATAACCTATTTCACCTCTCCTGATTGCGTTAACTGTCTTATTTATAATGATAACAAACCAGCTACTGTGACTTGTGGAGCGGCAAATTCCTGTATTGTAATGGAAAAATTTTCTGAAAAGATGAATCAATCTTTCTCAGCATAAGGTGATATCGTTCAGATAAGAATTTTTTATTAAGAAGCTTATCTTCAATAAATCTTCAGACCATTAATTTTGTAAAAAGCTTTTTATGTAAAAAATATATTTCAAATTGGTGAAAAGAAACCCTATTAATACTATAGCTTAGGTTTAGGTTTTGAGAAAAATACCGAATCATCCTTTTTGAGTTCACTTTATCTATAAGGTAAAATAGATTAGTTGTCATACTCTATATACCTTTAACCAAATGATATCCTTATTCTAACCTTGGGAGGATATGATATTAAACTTATTTCTGAATAATTCATAATTATGAAGAATATAGAAAGTTAAAAATATATGAATGATTTATATCAAGCAAATGTAGAATTTTTCGGATAACCAATTGAAACTTTTGGATAGGAAGAAAAAGCGGCAACTGTTTATATAGATCCTAATATTTAAGATGAAATAATTTTACCTTAATATATGTTCAAAAACATTTAGAAAATTCTAACCACTTTAAGACAAGAGCCTGATTTAGAAAGTTTAGCAATTGATAATTTAGGGAAATGGTCAACCAGGAATAATTAATAAACTTTTGGATTGCATTTCTATGCTGATGATAATTAAGGAGAGCAAAATAAAAAGGTAGATGTTTTATTTGACTACATGGAGTTTATGGAAGAATCAGGTGAAGGATACAGACCTAGAATATTTTTTAATCCTGATAAGGATGTTTAAGTAGTTTAAATAGGAAGAATGTTCTTAAAAAAAATTATGTTATATAAATATAATCCAGATTAACCTAGAGAACCAGTTATTAGAGCTTTTGCCCCGTTAAAAAAACTTTAGACTTCTTGAGAAGAATGAAATTAAAAAAGTAAAAAAATATATAATTAAAATAATAGGAGTTTTTTATATTTTAATCCATGTTTAAAAATTATATAATTATAAAATTCTTCTTGATTTTATTCATTTTTAATTATATAATCATAATAAAGAGAATTTAAATCTACTTAACTCATAATATTAAAAAATATCTTCTTAAATTTTCTATTATTTTATTTAAATTTTTTACTTATTCTTCTTAAATATCTTAGAAATAATAAACTATGGAGTTGAATAAACAAATTAAGATGTAAAATTTATTTTTTTTTAAAAAAAGACCTAAATATTTTTGATAAATTAATGATTATCATTATGAAATTGAATTTTAGATTATTAATCCTTAATGATATTTAATTAAATAAAAAAAGATATTAAATTAATCAAATATATATGTATTCTTATTTTTAATTTATACCACTGAATGACTTGATGAATACTTCGATAAGAATGAAACATCGACGATAATCAGGCTGAAATTTTGGATTGAACATAATTGACTATCCTACAATACTAGGCTCATAGTAAACTTCTTTTAAACTTTACTATTAAATAAATATTTTCACATATAAAGGAATTTACTATCTAAATTTTAACTTTTATTAATAAAAGCTTTCTTTAAAAAATAAATAAAAATTAAGTAAATTAATGAATTACAAAAACATACATTTTTGTAATATTTTTAAAAGGATTTTTTAAGTGTAATTAGTTCCCAATTTAAATTTTTGATGAATTTAAATGCAAAAGGTATTTAAAAATGAGGATTTAGCTTGTATTAATCAGAGAGAACTTAAAATATTTATTAAAAAATACTTAAAAGACAGATTATAAATTGATTTTCTATTTGAAGAAAATAACAATAAATATACATGTAAAATATTGATTTTTTTAAATTTGAGCAAAAATTAATTAGTTCAGTTTACATAAATTCATTTTAATATTTGTTTTGTAAATTAATTTTACTAATTTTTTACTTAAGATGATTGATTTAGAGAATTTTATTTATCTTTAAAATTATTAATTGCTAGTTTAATTTTCATTTTTTTAATAACTTTATCTATATTGTAATTGGGAAAGTAAGTCTTATAAATGTGCATAGAGTCCAGATCTAGATCTCCTAGAAGTTGAGGACTTATAACCCAGTTCGCTTTTTATTTATATTCAAATATTTTCTTTTACTTTTTTACACTTCCAGCCATTTCTTAATGTTAAAAATAATTCATTATTGAATACATCATTTCTTTTAGCTCAGTATAATTTTACTAAGTCGCCTAATAAAATAAACCTAAACCTCCTTAATCTTAAATTGATTAAGATTTAAAAGTTTGTGTTTTGCATAGAGGAATGTTCGCTAATGAAATTACTTATTCTATATTATTTGATTTTTCTTTTGATTGTTTTTGGTTTTGAACAGATTTCCCTAAAGGCAATTTAAGTAATCCACCGTTATTATTACTAATATTTTACTAACTAGTTTTATAAGCATTTGAACTATTTTATGAATTTTACATCTCAAACTGCTACTAGGATTTTTGTTTAGAAAATTAAGATTAAATAAGAACTTATGATTTCTCATAAACTGTAGTAAAGTCATTTTAAATTGCGCTGTTTGACTTAATCTAGTTTTTAACCATCATATCTGAATCTATATCTAATGTTTTAATTATATTTTATGAATTATAATATTATAATTATGCATTTTCATATGAATCCTTATTATTTATCTTAGTTGGAGATATTTGTGCCTATCCATTATCAACTTCTATTTTTGAAAAGTCAAAACTTTTGATGTTTGTATTTTTCTATTGCTCTTTCATACTTATCATGTGTAAAAATTGTTAGCTAGGATATGCATTGACTACAGAAGATGGTTATGATTACTCAATTTGTTCTTCATTTATAAGCTGGTTATTATAATCTTTGTATCCCCTTTAAGAGCAATTAACAAGGAATGTTTCATCATCTTATTAATCTAATTCTAATTATGAAAATTGAATTCTTGATTAATTTATTTCATATTTTTAGATGGAAACAAAAAATTCGTTTGCTTTTTCATTGACATAGTTGGCAATATTTAACGAATTTACTTTATTGAATTGCTTCCTCTGAAAATTTTTAACTATTTAGTCTATTTATCTATTATAATTTAATATAATCCTGCTTTTGTTTGTTCCGTAAAATAAATAAGGGCATTTATTTAAAGTATGAGTGTATCTTTTACATGAAAAGCAGGGTTTGGATATTTTGCTGTAATCAAAGTCAAATTAAATAGAGTCTCTCAAATAGCAATAAGCTTCTACCTAATCAGGGTATTTTTTAAGTTCTTGTTAAAAATCTGATTAAGTCAGATAGAACATGCTTGACGAATCTTTACTCTTATAACTGAATTTTTTTTCATTGACTTCACCAAAAAAATCCTCAACACCAAAAATATCTCCTTGTTTTAAAGACTGAATTGAAATTAGTAAAATTTATTACGATTAAGCCAAAATGATAAGAAAAAATTAATTAATTATTTTTCGATTTTAAAAACTTTTATGAAAAAATAAAAAATAAATTCTTTCAAAATTTATAAATAAAAGAAAATTTGTTTATTTTAAAAAGAGTTTAAAAATATTTGATTGAAGAAATTTTACTTAGATTTCTTGCTTATTAGCTTGATCGCATTTTTCATTAACTATTTCTATTACTCCACAATTTATAAAATAAATAGCTGGCTCAATGCATTATCCTTGTTTGAATATAAATTATTCTGGTGCAAGTTCTAATTCTTTCATTTTAGATGATAAACTATGTCTAAATTAATCAGAAAATAGCTAAGTAAGGATTTAAAATTTGTCAAGTACCTTTTTACATGTATTTAATTTGATTTCGTTCTAAAGATAGTTTGAAAGTGAAGAAAGTGAAGAATCAGTTGAGACGTAATTATCAGAAAATTTTTCAGAATTAACAAACTCTAAGTATTTTCTAGCTTTATTTTAAAGAGTTATGTCAACTTTAAAGAACTTAAAGTATTTATTTAGTTAAGCTAACTATTAGAGAAAATGTTCATTTTTTTTATTAAAATCATAAAGAATGTTTCCTATTTTAAAATTAAGTATTTAAAAAGTGAAATTTTAATAAATTTTCGTTTTAACTAAATGTTATATGAAAATTTTTTACTTCAATTTTTTTGAATTAAAAAAGAAAATAATAATAATAATAATACCTATTGAGTTGATAGTGTAACCAAAAATTCCGCAAGATATCATTGCGAAAAAGATCATAAAAAACCTCTCAATCTCAGTTTAAGCTGTAATATCACCATATCCTATAGTTGTCATTGTGATAACAGAAAAATAGTAACTGTATAAATATTATATCCATTTATTGACACTATCTATTTCATAATGAATTAACCATCCTTTATTATTTTAGACTTGATAAAGTCCTAGCTTTAGAAACCCGCATGAGAAGATATGGCAGAAATAGAGTGCTTTAAGCAGTAAAATGACAAATGAAATAATTCCTATTGAAAATATTTTAAATAAAGATAAAAATAAAATGAAAATCAATTCTACCTGAAGTATATGCGCTACTTAGCACAAGTTTTTCTTAAATTTTGTTAATTATATTCGAAAAATTAAAAATTTTAAGAAAAAAGAATAGAATAAAATATTCATAAGGGAGAAAAAAGTTTAATAGAGAAAGGATGCTTATAACATCTACAATAAAAGCACCAGACAAATATTTTATAAGGATATTTAAATGAATGTCTTTCTCTTAGCTCTCTTCATAAGTAATTGTGTTTGCCTAGATGAAAACGTCAACTGTGAGTAAAATAACGCAAATATATTTAAATAATAAATAAAATCCTAAGAAATCTACTTCTAAACACAACTCAATAGGAATTGTTATGAAATTGATAGTCGTTATCAAGAAAATTATGAATTCCCAAATCTAAAAAGAAAAACTCATAGAATCGAACAATGGAAAGAGGTCTATAAAATTCTTAATATAATTAGAAACTTTGTTTTTTAATTATTTTAAGGAGTTAGCTTTTAACAACAATCCTTTTATTACTTGCTACATAAAATGAGTATTATATCTTTTGATAATCCGTCTATACTTTTAGTTTCTTGTTGAATTTTGAATTGAAGATTGTTAGATAGTAAAGTCACTAGCTACATCGTTGATTATTTTAAGCTGCCATTAACTCAACAAATGGGGTCTAAAAAAAAGAATAGTCTGGCACATTATCCTCTTCATTTTTCCTACATAATATAAAACTTTAAGCCAACTTTTTTTAAAGTATATTTCTTATCTTCTCTCATCTTATTTTGTTTATACTTACTAAAGTCTACTTTCTTTTTTGGATGTCTATAAATGGTTTAACATAATTTCTTATTCAATATGTATAAATTCTTTATGTTGAACAATTTTCTAGCAAACAGGAGACATATTTGGTAAAATTAAGGTAGAAATTCCATTTCTTTGATTTAATTTATTCTAATTGAGATATTTCTTTATCATGTTACTTGAGTCTATATCGCTGTTTTATTTTTTTCGACTGCAGCCATTTTAGTAAGTTGATACAGAAGATTTTGTGTTAAATTTTTTATTAGTTTGTTCTTCAATTTGAATCTTATCATCTTCTAAATAACTAGGGTAGAGTTTATCTTCATTTAAATCAATTGTATTTGATATACATTAGTTATTTATCTAATATAATGCCTCTTCTGTAAACTAAAAGCTATTATCTGCTTTTGTCAGTTTATACACGTCCTCATAAATTTATTGACATTAATTCAGAGTTAAACCTTTATCATTTATTATTAAATTTTCATTCTAAGTAGGGTATTAAGTATTTTCCATACTTTCAGGGATATTTTTCATTGAAAAATAACTCTCACCATCTTTAGCCATTTAAATAGAATTGCTATAAAGATGTTTAGGTCCCATTTAAAAGTTTCCTTTGTCTCCTAATTTAAACTAGTTAAAATAGATTATTTTGTAATAAAGCGCAAAGAATCTCAAATATAATTACTTCATTCATTCTATGGCAGTATCAGTGCTAGTAGATCTAATAAAAATTATAATGTTTGTTTAATTTCTATTTGTAGAAGTTAATTAATAAACAAAAAGATTTTGTTCTACTTTTTTGTATTAATAATTAGAGTGTTAAAAATTAAATATAAACTAAATAATAAATTATTTGCTATTATGACACAAAAACTCAATAAGTTTATGCATGGTTGATTAATGTTATACTTGATAATATATCATTAAACTATCCAATAAGTTGAATTATTTAATATTATGAGTTTTTATTCAATAATTAATGCTTTATTTACTTTTTTGTGATTATTTTTAAACTAGCATTTTAAGTTAAACATTTAATTATCTATCTTCAATAATTATTTGATTTTTTTTATAGATAATATTCAAATATTTTTTTTTGTCTATTATTTAAATATAAAATTATTTTGAAGCAAACTCTTTAAAAATAAATCTAAAACATTTTATTTATTTATATTTTGATTTAAGTTCAAAAATTAAAATTAAAATTGTGAATAAATACTATCAAAAAAATAAAAAATAACAAACAACTATTAAATTTTTTCAAAATTAATAAATAGTAAGTTATCAAAATGATTTCTATGTAGATTTTGGCTAAAAAAAAAAGCAATATTTAAACTATTTAACATGATGCTTAAACACAGATAATAAGTTTAGAATGTTTGAATTGTGTTATATAAAATAAATTTTTTAAACAGACAATTTGAATAAATAAATATAAATAATGAGTAAATAAATAACTAAGTAAGTTAGTTAGTGAGTGAATGAATGAATGAGTTAGTTAGTTAGTTTGTTAGTTAATTATTCAGTTATTTAGTATAGTGAGTACCAAATTTAATCATTTTGATGTGTTGTCGTCGTAGAGATCATATAATATTTGCTTTGGATGAAAAAGCATCTCTGATTCGACAATTTTTAAATATGCAATTACTTAATGACAAGTTGCTACATATTTTTTTAGGATTGCATTGTTATCAAATTCATATTTGTTAAATATTTTTTTGATTGAAAAAGTTATGTCATGCTTTGGAAAGGTTATCTTGATAAAATTTAATTTAAATTTGTATATTTTGAACTCATCTTATATTTTAATAGGCTAAGAGTTATATTTATTAAATTATATTTAGTGACTTTAATCGTTTGACAGCTAGCAAATTTATTCAAAGATTTTTTAATTATCTTAAATTAGTTAATAGTTACTCATGGAAATATGAAACATTTTTACTCTGTTAAAGAGCTCAAATGTTATTGTTATATTATTTGATAGTTTGTAGCTTAGTTAAATATCATACGTTTTTGAAAATTCAAACATCATTCTTATCATATCTAGATTGCTTAAGACACTCTAAGAATTTATAATCTCTTTTTCGATAATTGCTATTTTTATTTCCTAAGTTATTATTTTAAGTCTTTAATTAACTATTTTTTTTACTTTTTAGCTAGGAGGATTTGTTTCATTTATATTCAGAGTTAAAACAGGTCCATACTTTTTAAGGAGATACCATGTATGAATCATTGTTAATAAATTTATTACTTATGCTAAAATACTTATTAAAATGAAAATGAATTCAGGGTAGAGTAGAGGCTAATATCTAAATGAAAGTACAACCATTAAATAGAACGAAATACAACAAACATTATCCACTTACTCAATTATTAAAAAAAGCCATGTATCTCTCATATTTTACTCTTGAATTATCCTTATCCCTTTAACTGTATATGAGAGAGTGGCAGGATAAAGATTAACCTAAAAAAGGCTACTCATTATAAAGTCATTTTTCTAAATAGGCACATAATTCAAAGGGAGGTTTTAAATTGAGATTATTTTTATCACTTAGGTAATTATGTATTGCACTGGATAGTTACTGATAAGAAAAACTTTAAAAAAAGAAATAGTAAAATACTTGACTGATTCTAGTATTCTCACTTTTAAAAAGTACATAAATTCAGACTTCATAGCGCTTCCAATTTTAGTTGCAAAATGTATTCCTGTAAATATAAGCATTCCATTTATTAATGCAAAAGCAATAAATAAATTGCTTCTAGGCTCAATCATCTGATTTGATAAATAGCAAGATTGATCTTAAACTTTTAAATATGACTCATGAAATACCCAGGTATTGTAGCATTAAGGAAATTCTGATAAGGTTATCTCTTAAGGCAAACTTCCTTAGATCATTTTAATCGAAAACAATAAGTTATAGAAAGTTTAATAGTAGATCATTCCCAAAAAGTAAGCATTTGGTGTCCCATTATCATAGAGATAATCATAATAAATTTTATCAAAATAGAGTAAAATTTTGAGTATTCTAAAATAATTTTAATAAAAGATATAAAATAGTATCAATAAATTATTTATTACATTGTAAAAGTCTTGGAAACATCAATGCCATTAGCATTATTATTTAAGTTTGCTGCCTATTTTTATCTATTTATAAAATCTACTATTCTCAAAATTCTTTGAAAGAGAATCAGTATCAATGGAACTATGATGTTGTAATTCAAGTCATATTAAACTTTTATTTGATAAAGTTAGAAAAAAAGATTCAATGGCAAAATCAATTAATGAATCTCTAATTTTTTTAGTTCATTCATTTTCAAAATTTTGAAAACCTTAACACTTATTATTCTACTTGCTTTAAAAAAAGATAAATAAAACCTCTATGCTTTTTATTTAGTAAAAATATAAATAAACTAATCAATTATTTAGAGATTTTATGTAATTGCTTTTTACTTGTTTATGAATTTATTTTACTTATTAGTTTGTTTAAAAAATAAAATATGATCAAAAAATTTTAATTTAGGGATTTAATAGTTGCTAAATTTAGCAACAAAAGATTTTATTTTTAAAATTAAGTTAAATTATTTTTTAATTTAAACAATAAATTTCTTTCAAATTATTTTCCCGAATTGTAATTTGTTACTTTAATATTAAATTATAAACATTCTTAACAAAAATGGGTTAAATTTTCATTTTTTTATTTAAAAATCCCTAAATTACAAATAAAATATATTTTTAATTTTTTCTAATAATAATTATTTAAATACTCTAATAATAAAAAATGTATGTTTTATTTGTTTTATTAGACTTTTCAAACTTAAAATTGTTTGAAATTTTAGTTTAATCATTTATTTTTTTTATATTTAATAAAAAAGGTTGTCGACACTGGGACTTCCCAAGCGG
>JH719946.1:1544461-1588549 GCA_000231845.2 Tetrahymena malaccensis 436 | reverse complement strand
CCCAAGCGGTCCCCCACCTTAGTACTAACCCAGCCTTAAGGCGCTTAACTTCGGAGTTCGAATGGGATCCGGTGTTTTCACCTTAGTATGGCCGATAACAAAATATTAAAATAAGAAACTTAATTTAATTTTTTTATATATTTCAAATATTTAAAAAATAATATATTGATTTAATTTATAATCTAATTATAAGATTCATAGGCATAAAATTGTTTTGAATTAATAACCATTTATTTAACTTCTTAAAGAATTTTATAATTAATATAAATATCTTATTATTTTTAAAGTTTATTTACAAAAATAATAGCTAGAATAATAGCTTCACCAAAAAATAATTTTTTTATTTTTAGTAAATATTTAGAAATATAAAAAATGAGATATTAAACTTGAAAGTTGTTGTATTATTATTTAAATTAGTAAATATTTTTTAGATTACAAAATTGGAAAAAATAGCATAAGAATTATTTGCTTTTTATTTGCATTTATTTTGTTTTGTAATAAATTTGATTTATGAATGAATGTTAATTGTGATAATTAAGTAAATGTAAATAATTTGATAGTTAATAAAAGATAGTTGTTAGCCAATACAAAAATTAATTTCAATTTGAATATTATTTTTATATTTAAATTGAGATATTATCTAACAAAAATTAATAATATTCATACAAATTATTTCAAAAGGTGATATCAAAATATTGATAGATAGAGAGATAGTTAAAATGAAATCATCTTCGTTATCATCAATCTAGCAGCCTAAAAAAGAGCTTCTTCGAAATAATTCTCAAAATAAAAAGAATTCTGGTATTTTGAGTTAGAGGAATCAATCGTTTAAGGATTCTTCGATTTCAAGAGAGACTTAATAATCATCATATTATGGAGATGAATATGTATGCATTTATAAACAAATAAAAAAATAAAATGTTATTTATAAATTATCTAAAAGTAAAAGCTATTCGATACCATTTAGAAACTTGAAGTTGAGAACAATGAAAAAGATTTAGCAATAGAAAAAGCAACTTAAATTATTGATGTGTTAAGCAAAGATGTAAGTTATTAATCTTTCTTTTCAAGAATAACATTAAATATTAAAAAAATATTACTTAGCTAGAAAATGCCACTAATGAGCTTTAGAAATTAGACCAAAATCGCTAAGAGTTAAAAGATAAAATTAAGCAATTAGAGATAGAAAATAATGATTTAAATTAGTTAATTGAAAAACTTAGAAGTGAAGATGCAAGCCTGTAAACAGCAAGTTTTGAAAATGAGCCTTAAAACATAAATTATAATAGTGCAAATTATTTAAGTCAAGGTTTAAACTTGAGCGGTATAAATAAAAGTGGACATCCGAATTCAACATTATAGTTAGGAAATAATTCAATTGCACAAAGCGATAGATTTTACAATGAAGAAAAAGTGAAAATAAATCAAATGATAGATGAATATGAATAAATCATTGACGAACTCAACTAAAAAAATAATGATTTAGAATAACGCTTATAGTAATCTTATGTTTAAATACAAAATGTCAATAATTAACTAAACGAGGTAAAATGTTAAAAAGATTTTTGAAAAAATTTTTTTTATTTGTAATTTATAAAAAAACAGAAATAGAACTACTTTGCTGATGAATAGTTAAAATGGAAAAAAGAAAACGAAAGTTTAAGGGAGAGGGCTGAAAAGCTTAAGAAATTACTGCAATAGAATAAAGTTCATTTGAGAAGCTATTAAGTTTCTGTTACAACACCTCTTAGTAAAAGCAGAATAAGAAGTGGTTTTTATGCTAATAATGACTATCTGTTAAACAGAAGAAACGAGAGATCTTTGATGGAATAAAGCAAAAGTGATATTAGCATTAGTGAAATAGGAACAGATGATTAAAATAATACTTGCAGAAATGGAAGTGACTCACATTCATTTTTTTAAAGTACATAGAAGTTTAATAGTCCTATTTTTAGGATTAGGGAAGAAGCTGAAAATGAGGAAGAAACAAGTAGCTGCAGAAATAGTAAGCAAGGTTCTTTAAATAGTTCAAAGAAAAGAGGCAAATCTTAGTAGAACTCTAGAAGGTCAATGGATATCTCAAATTAAAAGAGATCATCATCCTTGAATTCATCCAAGCAAAGCTTAAAATCTTATCCATAATAATTGATTGCTAATGCTGATTAAGATAATATCTAATAGTATTATTTAGGAAAAGACTCAAATCAATTTAGTCAGAATAATTACGCTTAATAACAGCTTAAGAGCCCATAAGATGTAGATAAAAATTAGAATTAAAATATTAAGGTATTTGATGAAGGGTAGGCATATTCCAATAGAGAAGAAGAAGATGATGACGAAATAGGCACATAAAATAATCAAGGTGTTGAGGATTAAAATAATATGAATTAATTAGCATAAAATAATGAGAGCAGAAAAATGGAGCATTACATAAATAGTTAAGAGCCCTTCTTCGGTAATTCTCCAAATCCATTTGATTCTGTTAAATTTAATTCTCTATAGAATTCAGCAGAAAAGCATTAATAACAAGCTTTGAGATAACCATAGAATAGCAATAATAAGTTAGAAAAGGCATGTATGAATACAACTAATCCTTTGCAGCAAGAAGAAGATTTTGAGAAATTCGAAAATGAATTCTAATAAGAACTTGAGAGAAGAGAATAATAACTTTATTAGTAATTTGAAGAAATATTGAACAGATAAGTAGGAGAAAAGAATTAAGAGTTAGAAGATTTAAAAATTAAAACAGTAGAATTAAATCAATTAATAAATAGCTTAAAAGCAGATCTTGCAGAGAAAGAAAAGGCTTTAGTTAATTCTAACAAAGAAAAAGAAGATTATATTGATCTTTATGCAAAAACTTCTCTTGAAAATGAAAATATTTTAAAACAGAAATATGAATAAGAAATTGATTCAATTTTAAATAAGCTAAAATAGACTGAAGAAAATTTGAACAGCTAATCCAAGTTAAACAACTCACTATTAGAATAAAAAAAATAGGTAGAAGACTAGATAGAGCAACTAAAATGCAAGTTATTGATTGTAGAAGATTCTCTTTAGTTGGCAAATAGTAAATCTCAAAAGTTGCAAGAAGAGAGTAAAAACACTGAGCAAGCAAGCGAATCGCTTAAAAATAAATTAAAGCATTCTGAAGATGCACTGCAAATTTAAAAGAATTAAAACTAATTACTACAAGATTAAAAGAATGAACTTGAAAGGAAAGTAGAAAAGCAGTAGCAACAAATACAAATTTTGGAAGAGTAGAAGATTAATTATTAAGATTTGATTAGCGAAAAAAATGCATTGATAGAATAAAACTGTAAAACGATCTAAGAGCTTTCTTTTTCAAGAGATAGCTAAATTAAGAAAATAGAAGATTAAGTTATACATTTTGAAAAGGAGTTTCACTAAGGCTTAGAGAGGAGAGAACAATAGTTATGGCAGTAATTCGAAATGAACAGATAAATAGGCGAGAAAAATAATGAGTTAGAGGAAGCAAAAAAGAAAATTACTTAATTGGAGGAAGTTGTGTCATAACTTAAAGGAGAAATAAAGGTCAAAGAAAGCCTCTTAAAGACCACCACTTCTGAATTACAAGAAAAAATAAGTAGTATGCTTAAGAGCTAAGTAGATAATGAGCTAGCGATAAAAAAGAGATATGAACTTGAGATAGATTAAATTTAAAGCAACATCAGAAAGTAAGATGACTCTCTCCTTTAGCAAGCCAAGCAAAACAACTATCTTCAAGATAAAAAATCAGAGTTAGAAAAGAAACTTGAGAAGCAGTCAAAGCAAATCTAAGTGCTTGAAGACTAGATTCATAATTATTAAATACTTATGAATGAGAAGAATATAATCATAGAGTAGAATATCAAATAAATAGCAGAGCTAACAGCTTAAAAAGACTAGCAATCCAAGAAAATGGAAAGCCAATCAGCTGTTTTTGAAAAGGAGTATTAACATGGAATTCTTAGCAGAGAAAATGAGCTGAAGAGAGATTTTGAAGAGATTCTTAATAGATAAATTGAGGAGAAGAATCAAGAGATATTTGATAAAAATCAAGAAATCTATGAAAAAAATTAATAGATTGATGAAAAAATGTAAGAAATAGACGAATTATCTAACAAGATTAGAATACTCGAAGAGAATACATAAATATTAGAAAGAGAAATCTCCATAAAAGAAAAGATGTTAAAGAGTTCATCAGATTAACTACAAGGAAAAATATCTCATATGCATAAATCATCAATGGAGAATGAAATGAATTTAATAAAATAGTATTAAATGGAGATTGAAAAGATTCAAAATAGTCACAATTAAGTTGAGGAATATTTGTAGACTTAAACAAAGTAAAATTATTTGCTTGCAGAGCAAAAAGCAGAGCTTGAGAAGAAGATAGAAAAAATGTAAAAATAAGTGAAATAATTAGAAGAATAAAAAAGTAGCTGCTTTGAATTGCTTAGCGAGAAAAGTGCCCTGCTTGAAAAGAGTACTAAAGAGTACAGTGAAAGCATTAACCAAAGCGAATTATTTAATAGAAAAATAGAGTCCTAGGAATAAATCATTAAGAGTTTGGAATAAAGAGTAACTGAACTTTTGAAATAACAAGATAACATCTTCCTTAAGATAAAGGCTATTGTTGATTCTAATTAGCTTAACTCTGCAAAATTATTTGATGAGTCATAAATTGATTAGCTAATTCACATATTAGATCTTGCAATTTCACGTAATTAACAATTAAAAATTTCATCTACCCCTTCATACAAATTTTAGTTTATCTATTTGATTTTTACTTTTTTTAGGATTAAAAAATAAAAATTTACTAATTTCCTTAATAAAATTTGTAACCAAAAAATATAAAACAAAATCTGAATATTTTGATGTTTGAAATTAAGAATAAAAAATTCATTTTATTTTAATTTAAATTTCTGCTTATGAAAAGCAATTATTTGTTGAGAACTTATTTTTTTTGAGAAAAATCTGATTAAAATTATTTCTAAAGACAAAATTTGTCAAGATTTGTTGAGCCAATTCAAAAATAGATATTTTAATGAATAATATCAATTATAGCTTACATTCGTCATTTTTTTTAAATTAAATTTGTTTAAACTAAACTAATTATTTTAAGGAAAATACCTTTACAGTTTTGAATATTTAATTTTTCTCTTTATTATTCATTCATAATAGGTCAAAAAGGCTAGGAGAAAGGTAATAGTGGAGCAATTTAAAGTTTAGGAACAGTAAGCTCTCCTCAATTTACTAACTATGAATAAATAAAGCTATTATTAAAATATTTACCTAACTCCCTATAGCACCTTTTCAGTGCTTAGGAGCAAGCTCTAATGGATTTCAACTAAGAGACAATTTAAGATGCATATTCGAATAAATTGATTTTTAATTTATAAGATTATTGCCATTTGATAGCTAGAAACTGGGTTAATTTCTTAAAGGACTTACACAGTATTTTTAAAAATATAGAAAATAATGTCCTTGACTTGTAAAATGCTATTGATGCATTGAAGAATTTTGATATTATGGGAATTATGGTTGTATGCTATAACTAAGTGGCAACTAATTTTACTTATTATCAAGAAAAATATGACAACCTTTTAATTTAATCAGGCTCTGCTAATCCACTCTAATAAACATCTAGCTTCAATAACCCTAATAATGCCTTTATATAATAACCAAATACAGGCTTTAGCTCAAATTATTCTTCTGGTAATCAACAAAATAGCTAGCAAAATTAAAGCTAGACTCATTCAAATAATGAAAGTTAAATAGAAATCAGCAGCGTTAGGAATGCTGTTAAAACAGCAGAAAAATACACTAGCAAACTAGAAGAGAGGGTAGTGAGAAGCAATAATTTCTAACAGGTTTTACATGACACAAAAGTCATAATGCAAGTATTAGAAGAAAATTTATAAAACACAGTGCAAAGATTCCTTAATTCTTGTGTAGAGCTTAGATCAACTCCTATGACGAATAAAAAATATTTATATTCTTCATTCAATTCACTATTGATAGAACATGCCTAAGTAATATTCTTATTCATTTTAAAATATTTACTAAATAAACTATTTTATTTCTAACCACATCATATAAAAAAACATTACTTTTGAATGTTACAACTTTTTAGGTGTTATTAAAACCAAATTAATTTAGACAGAAATCACTTAAAATTGATTTGATTTAATAATTAAGTGAATTACTCTTTTTTTCAATTAAAAACTGCAAAAATTTTTATAAAAAAAGACTTAATGTAATTATTAATTAAAATTAGGATGAAATGATCAATATTAGAAACGCTCTTAAATTGCTTGACTTGTTCTATCTAAACAGTCTAAAAGTAAGCAGGAATGTTATTAAAGAAAGAGGAGAAAAAAATAATATAGTAATAGCTCAAATAATAAAAAAAATATCAGAGTTAACCAAAAAAAAATAGCATTTAACTGCATTAATAAATTAAGATATAGAGAATTTAAGCATAGATAAAGTAATAAATCATCTTAAAGATATTTACATATACAATTAAATTCCGAACATCCCTCTTATTCATTCTAATAACACAGATAAAAAGCATCTGCTTTAAAACCAAATATATGAATTAGCAAGAGAAAATGCTGGATACAAACTAGCATTTAACTAAATATACATGGCTTCTACACGTTTATCGTGAGAATACTATTTTTCCTACCCATTAATTAATATATCATAGAGCTATTAAATAAAATATCAGTTACTTTTCTATATATATAAAATATACATAATCAAATAGAGTATAACACTAATAAAATAGACTTATACTTATTAAAAATTTTTTATTTCTTTCAAATAAGCTTTAACATAAAAGTTTAGAACTATAATGATATAACACAAGAATAAAAGTAGGTATTTAAAATAAAAAGAGAGTATGACTAATAAGTACTTTGCTTATCTCATTAATTATAAAATAAACAATTATAAGCCGAAAAATTCATTAATTAAAAGATTATGTTGGTATAAATTATTATAAATAAACATTAACATGTAAATATATATTTTTATTTTATTTACTTATTCTTTAACTAATTGACAATAATCTTCATAAAATTAATATTATTTATTCTAATTATAGTTGTGTTTTTTGTTTGTATGTTTGTTTTATTTGTTCGATGGTTTTATGTTTTTTGGTTGGTTTTTGTAGATTTTTGTTCTTTTAAATGTGTGCTCTTCTATCACTCAGCTAAATAATTTAATAGGCTAAGATTGAAGCTCTTTTTTGTTTTTATATTTAAATAATTTAATTTATATGATTTATTTATTTATTTGTTTCATGTTTTATTATTTATATAATAGTTTATGCTTTTTTCTTCTTCATCATTCTAATTTTTTAGCTAATTTACTGAGGAATTTATCAGATTTTTTACTATTCTTCTTTGTTACTTCTAATTTATAAAAAAAATTTATAAATAAAGAAAATTATTTTAATTCAAATTTTTTAATTAATATTTAAACAAATAATTTGATTTGGATGGGAAAATTTATTTGAAATTTGCTAAAATAAAATAATTATTATACCTTCATTAGAATCGTCAGAGGAATCCATAGATGTTTCTTCTTCGTAAACATTTGCTTCAAAACTTATTGTTCTTTTCTTCTTTTGAGGAGGTTTTTTAGCAGCTTTTGGGTCTTAGAATTATGAAAGATCAAAACTGCTATCGTCATCAGCATAACTATTATTTTTTTTGTTTTCCTAGCTTTGATTGTTGGTCTTTGGAGATCCTTAGACTATGCTACTGTTATTGCTTTGCTTAGAATTATTTTTACCATTTTTTTTATTAGTTGCAGCTGCTGCTTGTGGTTATTCAGCAACATTTTATTTCTTACCTTAAGATGATTATTGAGGTTTAGTTGAAGGAGATTATTATTATTGCTACTTTTGTTATGCAGGTTTTTAAGCTTTGGGTTTTTCTTTGAAAATATCCAACACATTATCAGAATCACTGTCATCACTACTTTTGCTGCTGCTACTAGAACTCAACTTACGCTAGAAATTAGAATCTTTCTTCTCCAATTAAGCAACAGGAGCTGTCTTATTAGTATTTTATTATTGCTTTTTATCTTAACTGAATGGGAAATTAGGAGTGTTATTGGAATCGCTCTCAGAATCGGAATCAGAATCTGATTTATTGATAGGTGTCTTTTGAGCTTATGATTTAGGGGTGTTATCACTCTTTTTATTGTTGCTTTAATGAGAATCTTAAACTGAAGTTGATGGTTTTTGGATAGCGGATTAAATAGGAGATTTTTTGGCTGGGCTTGGGAAAAGATTTTATAGATCTATTTCTTCCTCACTGCTTTAACTACTGCTGCTTGTTTCAACTTTTTGCTTTTTTTAAGGTTCAGGCATTTGTGCTTTTACACTAGAAGATTATTATTAAATTTAATTTGATGCAGTTTAGTTGTTTTAGGTATTTTATTACTAGTTGTGGTTGTGGTGATTATGATTTTAATTAGCTTATTGCTACTACTATTATAGTTGCTAATGTTAGTTTTATTACTTAGGCTCTGCTGTTGGCTTTTTAGTTTCTTGTGATTGTTAATTTTAAACTTATTTATTTTCATGATGATGGTGATGAGTTTCTTTAGCAGGTTATTATTACTTCTACTCAGGCTTTTTTTAAATTGCTTTTTCTTATATTTATTATTGTTATTACTAAAGTTGCTATTGATGTTGTTGTTGTTGTTGCTAATTCTATTGTTCTTACAAAGATTGTTGTATTTTTTATTCAGCTTACTTTTGCTTGTTTTTAATCTTTTTTTCTTTCTTCTTGTTCTTTTTACCATTGGAGGAAGCCTATTGTGCTTGATTATTTTATTCGTTCTTTTCACCAGCCTAAGAAGATTGATTTCCTTTTTACTACTAATTTTGCTATTACTACTACTATTATTAGATCTTTTGGTTTTGCTAATTATGAGCACCATTTTGCTGCTTACCATTTGCAGATTGAGTAAGAGCTTATAAAGGCTAATTGTGAAGTAACTGATTAAGTTTTTTTAATGTTTTATCATCATTTTTATTCAAAGGAGAGATGACACATGTAAGTAAGGCGTTATATTCTACTATATCTTCAACTATTTCATTCAATGGTATATTGCAATCTTAATATTTAATTCCTTCTACTTTTAAAGGGATTTAATTGCTTTAATGATGATTATTGTTGTTATGTTGATGATCATCTCCCTATTCAGATTGAGCTAAAAAAGTTTGATAAAACTTCTCAGCTATGATCTTTTGCAGTTCTCTAATAGTAATATTCTTCTTAACTGAAATGACAATCTTATTTTTCCAATTTGTTGCTATTTAAATTTTAATTTTATCGGAATTTGGAGGCATAAAGATGGGGATCAATTGCTATGAATACTAATTATCTCCATTAACCTCAATTTCCATGTTTCTATTACTATTGTGGTCCATTTATTGATAAGGTTGTTAGTTTTGGGTGTGTATTTTAATTTAAAAATGTTTAAAATTTTTCAAAAAGTTAATCAATTATCTTATTATCTTTTTATCATATATTAATTTTAACTTTTGCTCTTACTGTCAATAAAAAGAAAATAATTTAATAAGCATATTATTTTTATTATCAAATTAAAATTTGATATTTATTAATTAGACAAACTGATCTTTCTATCTCCGCTTATTTTATTATAAATAGGGATGTATGTATGTAGATATATCTTCTGTATAAAAAATTTCTATAAAATTAATAAAAAATTTAAATTAGAAAAAACTTAAAAATGCATCAACACATATTATTTATCATTTAATTTACGTTTTTGTTTTTAAATATTAAATTTACTATTCTATCTAGTTTGCAATTATTATTTATAAATATTTTTGATAAAGACAGTCTTTAAAAATAAAAATTTGATCATTGATTTTTTTGGAGAATAAAAAACAGATAAAAATTTTCTTGATTTTTATCAAGAATTAAAAATTATTTTTTTTAATAATTTTGCTAAGAATTTCTAAAAAAATTAAATAGTTTTTAATTAATTTAATTGGAAATAATTAATATATATATTTTGATTAAATTAAAGATTAATTTCAATACACTTACAAAGTTAAGCAAAAATTAATAGAACTAATGATTAAATCAGAAAAAGAAAAATTGAACTAATAATAAATCTAAGAGCTAAAGCAATAATGCTTAGATTAAGCAAATTAATATTTAAAAGAGCTTGGTTATACTTTTATTTGGGATAGTTATGATAAATATATTTAATAGGGCCCTCGAAAAACAAGATTTGATAATTTTGGCTACTATTACTGCTTTAATGATCGTGGAGATGTTTTGAGGTTTTGGACTGACTATTTTGATACATCTCAAGGAAAATACTACATATTTTATTCAGAAGGAGCAAAGAGCTAAATTTAACCAAAGCCATGGCGAATATTTAACAACAGTTAATTTAAATTAGCAAAGGACCTATTTAATTTTTTAGAAATTAGTAGGTAAAATATATCAAAATATTAAGAGTAGAAATAAAAGTGAATGAACTAACATTATTCTATTTTCATTCAATACTTTTTTAAGAATGACAGTTTAATAAATATTTATTTTTTAAGCTCTTAAAAATGATTTGAAATAAATTAGAAAAAATTATAAAAATAGGTATAATAGTTTAAATTAAAATATAAAAATACATGCTAAAATTAACATAAAATTGTTCAGTTATTCTTATAAAAAATTATATGATCAATAGTAACTTTTTATTCATTTCTAAATATTTTTTTTAATAAGTTGCTAAAAAACACAACTAAAAATATTTTTTGAATAAATAATTTAAGAAAGTAATTCTCAAAATAAATATTATTTGTTAGTGTAAATACACTTAAATTTATCCTTTTTGATTTAAAGTCCAATCCTTTTTTCATTTTTCATATATTTTTCTTTGCAAAGTTGTAAATTTAAAATTTTTAATAAAAAAATTATCTTTAAAAAAAAGATTCATAAAAATTATTAATTTATCCAAAATCCTATATATAGTTTAGAAAAATTAGCATTTTTTTTAGTTAAAAGATAAATTTTTATGATAGAATATTTTAATGGTTTATCTAATTTATTTATAAAATTAATCTCTACATTTTTAATAATTGCTGTCAAGTTAAAATTGTTTATATTAAGATTCATAAAGTATGAAATGAATGAGTAAGGAATTTAAATTAAAAGAAAATTTTTTTGTAAAAATAAAAAATTCTATATATGCAGGTGTATCTGCATGTGTTGATATATTATCGAATAATAAAATCTTTCGAAGCTTTTAGTTTAATTAAATAGAAGATTCTTAGAAAACATTAAGAATATCTGAATAAATAAAAGCTAGTCTAACTGAGTATACCCCCACATTTTTTTGTTTAACTTCTAAGTTAATTAGAAATTAAGTTAAAATTTTAAATCTTTTTAAGGTAAGCGAAGAGTAATGCATCTAATTATATTCGAAATGACTTATTACAAATAATCTTTGTTTAGTGCTTTGTTTTTCTTTTTGAAAAGTATGGTATGAAAAGGAAGTTCCAAGAAGTTTAATAAATATTTAGATTTTAATGCAATTTACTCTCTATTTTTAAATTTGTATGCCTGTTCTTCTTTGGAATATTTAATATTTCAAATTTTAATTATGTTATTGCATAATGATGTGGGAGTTTTAGATGTTCTGCATGTATATACATATGCATCATCATAAGGCTTGAGTTTGAGTAAAAAAATTTTTAATTACACTTTTAAAAAAAGGAAATTAGCAACATCAATTATTCGAGCAGTAAATTAAAAAAATACATGTAATTGATATTATTTTTGTCAATAAGTAAAAAAAAGAATTTAATAGAGTTTATATGGGTTTTAGTATAACAAGGAATAAATTTAATTGAGTGATTGATTTACTAGAAGTTTGGTTCACCTTAAATAAATACCCATGAAGTAGATGTGTAAATAAATAAGACTGAACTAAGAAAGTGAAATTCATTAATTTGGATGTAACTCTTCAATAAAAGCTGTTACTTTATTCAAAATGGGATGACGACTTAGTATTTTTCTGCTAGCTTTATTTGGAAATCAATTAAAAATAGCATTTAATTTCTTGATAAACCAAATTATCTCCAATTCCATTCAATTTGATGTTTCTTAGAATTTGCCTCATCAGAGAGATTACATTCATAAGGCGCATTAAAAATACAAACAACTAATAAGGAAAACAAAAAAGAAACCAGAAATTTACTCAGTTTACAAAATTAATTTAACTCTGTAATCTATCATTTTCAAAACCTCTTAGCAGCTGAATGCAAAATTACTTTAATTTTTAATATTAAGTAAACAGAAATTTTAACACCAAAAATTGTTTTAATTAAATAATTGCATAATAAAGTTGAATTCAAGTAAGCTTTCTGACATTTCAACTGGAGTTCTAATTAATATTTTAATGTAAACGACTTTAACTCTTTAAAAAAAAGACTAATTACATATTTTATTTTGACAGTAAACAATCAGAATATCAAAGAATATTTACATTTATACAGAATTTTTATTACTACTGTTAAAATCTATCAATGTAGCTGGTACATCAGTAAAATTATCAACTTTAGTGAGTTGCTAAATTGTTTACTTTATCATATAACAGCCTTGATCAAAGTGTGGCTAGCAAATTTGTAAAAAATAATTAAAGATATTAGATGCTTAAAAGATTATGTAAACTTAACTATGTTACATAAAATTGAAAATAAATTGAGATTAGAAATCAACTTTCAAATTATTTATTAATAGAAATTTTGATAATCAAAAGCTAACTATTCAAAATAATCTAGTCAGAATTGGAGGTGAAAACCTAATTTTAATTGTAAGTTAACAATTTGTAATGAATAAAGTTACTTAACTTCCTAAATAAGCAACATCTCGTTTATCAACTATAATTTCGAGCCATTAATGATGAAAAAGTATCTCCAATATTATTTGAAAAACCTAAATTCAATCGATTATTTAGTCATCAGATTGAGCTGTAAATTAAAACAATTCACATCACTTTTAGTGTAATTGAATTTTATTTTTATTTTAGCAATATACTTAAAATAGTTGATTTCCCCCTATTTGTTTTTTGATCTTTTGTAGATGTTTTCTTTTATAAAAATTATATTAGGTTATTCGTACATTGCAAATACCTTTACAATTAATTGATAGTAATCAGCTGCATCCCCTCTCATTATATTAGTAAATAATTACAAATCTATGGATAAATGTTAAGTCGATGGTTTCTAATTGAAGGGGGATTCCAAATTTCAAATTATAAATCTAAATTGATCATTTAAGCTTACTTTTGTAACGTAATATAAAGAATTAAGTTTTCCACTTTAAATTGCTAAAAAGTATGATTTTAAAGAATGATGATATTCAAATCATACATATATTATTTTTCAAAGTAAAATTATATCTAGGGTAATATACACTATTAATTTGATACTTGTCTTTAATTTAAACCACCTAACAGTGTTACACTGAGATTTACTGATGGGTACTTTTTATTTGAGGGTATGTATAATGAATGTGTGTGGTTAAAATTCCTAAAGTGTAGGATTTCAGCAAAAATACGTATTTAATCAGAAATATATCTATTAATTTCCTTCAAATCAAATTTCTTAAAGACCTACTGCTTTCTCATAGGCTATTTTTTAGTATAGATAGCTTACAGATTTAATTGTTAATAAAAATTAATATAACTTAGTGGTCCCACTCACTCACAACACTCACTCATTTCTAATTTAGGTTATCACATTAAATTTTACTCACACTTAACTTTTAATAGATTAGAACTTAATTTATTTAGTGGATAATTAGAATTTCATAGTAATTCAAATTAGATTATAGTTCTTATGTAATGTTAATAATATAACAAATTAGTCTTGTTACTTTTAATTAATTCCTCGTTTTTAGCAATAAAAATGTTTATTTCTTCTAGCTTATTCTTTTCTAAAGTGATTTAAATCTTTTCTAAGAATTCAAAAGCTGTTCTAAATTGAAGCCTTTTTTAATACTTTAACACAGTTTTTTAAAATCAAATAAATTTTATTAATAAATTGAAAGAAGCTTTTTTCAAAGGTTGTAGTGATACTTTATCCAAATTTTAAATATAAACAAATCTTTTAAGAAATTGTCAAAAGCACTTGAACGGAAGAAATTAAATTTATATCAAAGCTTTTTTGTGGTACTATAAAGATTATTAAGTTAAGAAGGTCAAATATAATAAATTATAATCTAATTAATCCCCAATTTCCCAACACACATCAAAATCTGATTCACTTAAATTTTTATATTAAAGAATTGACATTTCTGAAATGGATTATTTCTCCGACAGTCTGTAGCCATCCAAATTTGAAGTTGATAATTCTATTGCTTAAGCTCAAAATACGAATAAAGACTATCACCAAATCAATCCAAAAGTTTCTATTTGTAAACAGATTTTTTGGATACGAGTTAACAAAAGCAATTTTTTTGTATTTTTTGTTATTTTTATTTTTTACATTCAAGTTAAATTTTTAATCATTAAGATATTCAATTGTACTTACTTACTATCTTTTTACTAATTCAGCAAGTATGTTTTTTGCTAATAAATTTATGTAATAAAGCTGTAGTTTTCTTTTTAATTAGGAACTTTTACATTAGCACATGTTTAGATTTATACTAAATCCATAAAACTAAAGCATTCTGCTTCAAAATTTATCAAAATTTCTTAAACTACTATTTAAATATTACTAATGGGTACTAAATTATTTGTTTGAAATGGGTATTTTAAAATTCAATCAATATCTTTAACATTTTGTAAGATATTTATTGAATAAATCTTTGGAATCAGATAGTGGTGTCAGGGTCAAAATAATGAAAAAAGAAAATATCAGAAAGGAAAATTAAAGTGTAATACTTTCTCACTTTATCTGTGTGATTATATAGAAATACTTCAGACTTATTTATTATCCATAAATATTTGTAAATAATTAAGGTTTATTTAGTTTTTGTTTGTCAATAAGTAATTAAAAGATGCAATTAAAATGGATTGATTGCACAATTTAGAAAAATAAAAGAAAGATTTAAATTTTTATTATTTGACTATTTAAGATTCAGAAAGTCAAATGTTAAGCAAATACTTAACAATTTACATTAATTAGATTACAAAATTTAATTTTGGAGTTATAGATTGGATGATAAATGATGAAATTATGTAAAATAAAAGTACCCACACAATTACAAAAAGAGGTATTATTGATTTAGTAACTGGGTATTAAGACTAAAATAAATATTAAAGTTATTTCTTTATTTATTATATTGCAAGGATTAATGTTTGAAAATTAACACATTTAATTTAAAATGAATTTAAAAAAATAGCAATTTTTCTTCTAGCTTACCAGTTTAGACTTATTAATAGAACTGTTTGACAAAATACAAAAATACTTTGATAGATAGAGAGTATTATTATATCAAATTTTAGCAGAAAGATTTTAATAATTAACTAAGTTAAGGCATCATTCATAAGAACAGGAAGGTTACTTAATAAAATAAAAAAAATCTGATAAAAGACGAGCAATTTTTGTGTTATGAAATAGTCTTAATTAAAGTTTTACATAAAAATCGACTTTTTTTATATATCCAAAGTAAATTAATGAACTTAATTTGTCTCTTCCTACTTCATTCTATACTTTCAAACGCAACTCCTTTCAAAGATTTTCATTCGAGGATCTTTTTGATAAAAGTAAAATCATAAATTCTGCTCAGATCTTGTAGAACGATACAAAAAAAATTTTCGAATAAAAGGAGAATCAGCTCGATTATCTTTAATACCAACTAATAATTAAATTGTATCTGAGTAAAATAGTAAAATAATCAAAAGTAATCTATAATTTTTGTGAAAGAAATTATTAGTATCCAAAAAACAAATAAAGTTAGATAGAAAGAAAGCACTAATTAAAATTTAGAATAGTTAATATTTGAAGCAATCAAACTCACGAAGTACCGGCTAAGATAATATTAAAAAACAATAAATTTTTGTTCATAAAAAGAAAGAAAATATAAGTAGTAAATCTATCTTTTTCATCTCCTTATAAATATAAATAATTAAAACAAACAAAAAAACAAAAAATTAGTTAAAAACTCACAAAAAAATAAACCAATAACTTAATAAATTTTTGATATAAAAACCAGCATCTTAAGGTTGCAGCATTGCTCGCCATATTTGATTTGCGCACTTCTTTGAAAAATCATATTCACTGAATTTATTTTTAAAGTATTTTGTAGTCAGTGTATATACTCTTGTTCAGCTAGCTTACTTAAAAATTTCTTCAATCTAATTCCTTCTAATCAGTGCTATTTCTGCCCTTTAAGATTGAAAATACAAACAAATTTAATTTCCAACAAATCTTTTACTTACATAAAAAAAAAAAAAGATACAGATATTTCCGATAAAAATATTGACATAAAATGCGTAAGTATAAATCAACTGATTCCCACTATTTGGAATAGGCTACTTGCAATTATAATTTCGTCAATTTTAAGAAAAACAGCAGCTCTACTAGCAATTCCAGCTCCCACCCCTCAACAAAAGCAACTATTCGTCCTATTGATTCCTCTGCTGAAGAATAGATTCCATACATTCGTGAAAATACATAAGCTGGAGAAGATTAACAATACCACCGCTTACCTGATGTAATTAATTTTTTTAACAATAAATTAGAGACATTGGTTGTTACTTTTTTAAATATTTATGATCATTCATTTTGTTTATAATTTCCACGTTGTCTTAAAAATTATTTTAAATTAATTTATTTTAAAATAAAAGGATATTTTCATCAACGAAGAACCTCTTTATAACCCTTCCCGTTAGCACTTCTCAATATTCAAAAGTATAAACGCCTATAAAAGAGTGAGCTATACAATGATGGATAAATCAAAAAATGTTGTCCATTGTTTTTTGGAAGAAAAGAATCCAACTAGCATTTAATGCTCATAATGGTAATTTAAAAAATAAATTAAACATCTTTTCATTAATTAGAAAAACTATTTTAAAATTTTTATTATTTAAATTCAACATAAAATAAATATGTGCTTTCAATATTTAATTAAATAAATTATTTCTGAATGGAAACTTAACCTGCCATTAATTGAAAATACTAAACTCGAAAATGATTAATAATTGGTTACTATCTTTTATATGATTCATAGAAAAAGAGCAAATTTATTTTAAAATTACAATTTTGAATTCAAAATAAAAATAATTAAATAATTTTCAAATCTAAAATATTTTTAACAAAATTTAGCTTTGAAATGCTAAAAATTTGAAATATTCATTCATGCATGAATAATTGATATGGTTGGAAAAAATAAAAATATTAACTCAAATCCCATTAATTTATAATCTTGAAAAAACATAAATACAACAGTCAAAGCATGAAATAGTTTTGCTAGATTGTAACCAACAAATATTGAACTTTTTTGTTTGTTCGCCTCATTTTTAATGAAAAATACTACATTTTAATTTTCAAGTTAAAATATATTAGTAAATTGTTAACAGATTACCACTCAATACATAAAAAAATAAATTAAAACTTAATTAGTTTAAAGTAATCTTTAAAAATGCATCTGATGTTTACCCTATTTTTCTTAAGATTACACAAATATTTTGAAATTTTATGATCAATTATTTACACTATTTTTTCAAATGTTTTAACTAGTTTATTTTATACAATAGGTCGAAGCTTGCTGAACGCTATTCAAATACTTTATTTGCCCCACTGGCTGAAACAATTTAGGAGTTTTATATTAAGAGAGAAGATTGGAATGAAAGCCTTTCTGTTTCTACTAAAGATGAGTCTTGTTAAATACTTCCCGAGTACTCAAACCCTGGGGTCTTAAATAGCTAATAAAATGGTCACATTTTCTTGAATTAGTTTTAACTAGCTTAAGAAAAAGAAGATGTAAACTATATAGAAAAAATATTGTCTAGTCCTCATAACCAATAGCCTTAAATAGTTTTCCGCCGTATGTTTGTTAATGGTAAAGGAACAATTTTGCGCTCTATTCACATCAATACTTCATTTTTAAATATGGTCAACTTTTCAACTGAAGACTTTCTCCTTTGCACTGCTATCCGCAAGGCTCTTCCTGACATATTCTACAGTTTAAATTACATGCAAATTATGAAAAAAGCTCTATTTAAAATTGACAACTCTCAATAGTAAGAAATTTTTAGCCACTCTATTCTGACTGCAAATAACCAGGTAAATAAATAATCACAAATATAAATTTACAATTTCTAATCTTAAATTACACAAAAAAACCAATTATATTTTTTATTATCAAAGTAACAAAAACAAAATTAGTTAGTAAAAAAATAACAAATCAATAATTTTACACATTCTAATAATGATTGAATTGATTTTGTAAGAAATAATGAAGACAAAAACAAACATAAATAACTTATTTTAAAAATAAAAGTCTTTTTAAGCTATATCAAATTCAAAATAGTAAGAGTAAAAAAACACATTTTTGAGTTGAAAAAAATTAAAAAATAAGCTTAAATCCTCCACATCTTATTTCATAGTCTTTTGATGGATTAAATTCACCATAGATGAATTAATTAACATCATTTTAATGAATATTTGAATGGGATTAGAATTAAAATACCAAGTTATTATTTATAAGGAAGAAAAATTTGACTTTACTTGCTAATTCATTTTGAAATGCTAAATTTTTTGTTTACTTTTAACAATTTTATTTGCTTTTTTGTTCATTACTCTATTAAAAAATAAACAAAATAAGCTAAATTAAGAGCATATTAAATATTACTTTTTACTTTCGTCATTTAATATTAATATTACAAGCTTAATTATCACTTGGTTTATTAATATGTATTTTAATTAAAAATAATTAGTAAATTGACATCCAATGCAGATACGAAGGTGCTAACATGCCATACTCCAAGCTTGTTATTTTAAAAATAACAAATTAGCCTTCTATTTCTTACAAGTTCCCCTCCGCTTCATCAATAGAGTAGAACAGCAACAATTCTAACTCTTGCAATCCTTCTCAATTGAATAAAAAAGTACTTATCTTAAATTTACATTTCGCTCTAAAGATTGTACTAGTTACTTCTTTAGTTAAAACATTATTTGCTTTCTTCCTTTCTTATATGCAAATTAAATGCTAATACAATTTTTTATCAATCATATAGCGTAAATTGTTTGAAAGAGAAGACATTGTTATCAATGGTTAGCAAACTAGAATACTTTAATGCGCCTTTGGCTTAAAACTTGACGAAGGAACAGCTGAAGAGACTAGCAGAAGTTAGTCTTCTTCTATTTCAGGACAACAAAGCTTTGGTTAAAGCTGCCTCTAAAACTAAAAGAAAATAGAATAAGTTTCTTTCTAGTAATAATAAACAACTCAACACATAAACTAGATAGAAAAAATTTTCAAATTAAGAGTCAGCAACTATTGATTTGCCTTTACAATCAAATATGAAATCTCTTTCTTGAAATATTGATAAAAATAAAGTTTTTCATCAAGTATGTTAATGATTTTGAAAAGTAAAATAATCAGGCAAACAAACATAATAACAAACTCGAGACATATCATTTATTACAATTAAATCTGATAAATCCTATTCCATTTTACTTTATCCAACTTATCTCATTATCACATAATAAAAATGAATAATAAAAATAATTCCCTCTTTTTTACTAAAAGCACAAACACAAATACAATCACATATATGAATTAATTCTGTCTCTTTAAGCTTACATATTTAAAATTGAATATAAAGAAAAAATATTAATAACTAACCAATATCTTAAAAGTATCAAATCTTTACACTAATCTAAAACTATCTCACATTTAACCTTTGATTTATTGAATAACTCTCACTTTATTATCACAAATATCACAAAAATATATGAATAAATAAATATCTTGATCCCAACTTAATATACCTCGCTTGACTTCCTCTCTTTTAGCTAATACAATAAATAGATAAAAACATAATAATAACATCTTCTCAAATAAAGAAACTGTCTCTAATTCATTCACTCACTCACTTATAACCTATATAAAGCCTTTATTTTCCCTAATAATTATATTATTTTATTCATAGTATTATTTATTGATTTATAAATTTGGCTTATTTGCATCATCTCCAAAAATTAATATTTATCACTGTAACTCAAAAATTCAAAACGAAATAATTATTAAACAATTTTTTTAGAGAGTATTAAAGATAAATTGAGAGGATTAAAAATAGTTTTGAATAAGTAAACCCTTGCATTTCCAACTAAAATTATGAAATGTATAAAAATGCCTTCATTCAATTTTAATTAAATTTAGTTTTTTTATCATTTTGTTTTTTTGTTAAAAACTGAAAAGCCTTTTAAAAATCTTTTTTTTAACTTTGTTACGTTCTTTTAAAATTCTCACAACTTATTTACTTCATTTATATTTATTAAATATAATACAAGCCAAAAAATACAATATGCTTATCTATTAGAAATTCTTTTATCAGATCTTATCGTTTGAATAGAAACTATTAATTGTCTATTTTTTATTCATAGCGATAAAATAATCTTTTCTTCTTTATCCACTTAATTAATCAAAACACAAATATTATATGGGTAATCAGAATTAAATCTTTTAAATATAACATTAAATTTGGAGTAAATTTAACTTAGATTACAAATGAACTGTTACTCAAGAATTTACTAAAATTATTAATAGGTTGAAATAAATTTTTATTAAGCTTTTATGTGTGAATGATAAATTTCAATTATTGATTAAAAATTTCTAATTTTTAACACCCTGAAAAATGTAACTAGAAAATATATTTAAACTATTAACATTTAAAGTACAAATTTTATATATACAAAAGTGGATTTATTTATGTGTTATTCCTTAATGTTACAAGCAATTAATTACCTTATAATTTATAGTTTCTATATTAATTATTAATACTAATTACTTAGAAAGAATGAATATATTTGATAGCTTGAATGCTATTAAAAAAAGTGTAATTATTCACATATTTTTATTGGTTGGTGAAAATTAATTTGAAATCTAAAAAATAATTTAATTTCATTTTTATCCTTAGAAATCAGTCTTACTTTGGCAAAAAATCAATATCTTAAGAGTGAAACTTAGTATTAAAATTAAACAAATTTCATCATTAACTAAAATACCATTTTTGCTTTTATTTGCTTTAAAGAATTTTTAAAAATAACATGAAAAAAGTATTATAATTATTTAATAATTAATCAATCTTATAAACTAATCGAATAAGTTTTATTAAGACTTTAATCCCAAATAAAAATAATTAATTGTATAAAGCAATATTGTATTTAATTTACAAATTTTTAAACTACTATGAACAATTTAATTTTTCTCTTTTGAATATTTTGATTTTGATTATGAAAGAGTTTTAAAAGAGAAACAATAAATTAAATTTACATGTTTTAATTAAAATATCTTGATTTGTTTAGATATGACTTACATTTTATCCTATTAAAAAATTATAGTTTTCTAAAATTTTTATTAACATTTATCAAATAACTTGATTTAAAATAAAAAGTTAATTTTTTATATTTAGAAAACAAAAATTATGAAATTATCATTTACAAATATTTTTTTTATTCTTATTACATCTTGGAAGTAAGCAAATTAATTTAATTTTATTTAAGAAATCTTCTTTAAGCAAATAAATTGTTTTTTAAATGAAAGAGTTTTTCAATTTATGAAAAATAATTATTTTTTTGTTGTAAATAAATAATTTATCAAATTAAGCAAAAATAAATCATGTTATTTTTTTATGTGTAAATGATTATTTTTAAATTGATTTAAAAATATCATGAATGTGAATGATGAAACAAATATTAAAGTTAATTATCTAATCAGAATGAATGATAAACATGATGAATGATACTGCAGATTTATTTTTGATTACACAAACAAATAATAAAAGAATGAATAAATTGTAATGATCTAAGGGAACATACCAATCTTAAAAAAATACATTATTATATATAAGAATTTACAAATACCATTCATACGAACCTTAATATTTGTTTAATTATTAAAGATACAAGGCTTTTTTCAACTATGGTTTTAATTAAAAGCAGTTTAATTACCTTAATGGGGTATTGATTTGACTAAGAATGTATAATGATTGTTCCTATTTATATTCTAGCAATTTATAGATTACCATTCATCTTTTGAAACATCAAATATATCAATATTGTTAGCTGAAATTTAAGTACTAGCTTTTCCTCCAATAATTAATATTTTATCCTGATCGCATACTAAACTATAGAAAGCTCTAGGAATTTTCATGAATGTAATTATAAACCATTTATTTAAATCGAAGTTAAACATCTCAACTGAGTTCAGGTAGAGTCTTCCATCATAGCCTCCAAAAACATACAAGTTCTTTTTAATAATTTTACACTAAGCTCCAACTCTGCAATTTATCATGTTATGCATTTGGCTCCATTCATTCAAGTGAGAATACTAATCTGAATTAGTATGTGAAAGCGATCTATTTTTATTTAAAAATGTGTGTATTATATGATGAGTATGTAATCAAGTACTACAAAAATTGTAAATATGCCAATAAAATACTAGAACCACTAATTTATAGTAATATTTCTAATTGAAACCAAAACAAACAATTTCTTTTCAAAAATGAATAATTTGCATTTTATTTGCAAAATTAATGAATTGTGTTTTTAATAATATAATAATGGACTCATTTTAATTCCATATTATTTTGTTCGTATTTGCTCATTTTAAATTTAATACTGAAGAGGAAATAAATTTAAATTTCTCTTAGTATGGATTTATCATAAGCTCATTTTTTAATTAATCTTTATGTAACTTTAGAACTAAAAAGTTTGGACCTAATGTTATTGATTACTCTCGCTAAAAAATCCAAAATTTTCAAGCTAATAAAATTTATATGAAATAAGCATTTTATTCTTTTTAAAAATTGTAAAATCTAGCAAATAATTCTAAAATAAGTATAAATTAATAGAATGAAAAATCAATAATCAATGAATAATTTAATAGCGAGTGTTTAAATTTAAACAAATTAAAAAATTTTTGATTTTATTGTTTTATTTTTTAAAAAAATTTATTTATTTGCTGAATGTTAAAAAAATATATTTTTATATGATTGGGATCTTTGAGAACAATCATGTTTAATTTATTTCTAAAAAATTTGTTTTTGTTTCTAATTTTTTTAAAAATTTGATTTTAAGGTATGATTAAAAGAGAAATTGAAAATTATGTTTTTATTTGTTTATCAGGTTTTTTATTCAGTGATAAATGAAATTATGCTTACAATTTATATGCAGAATTAGTAATCTTGTTTGAGGTAATTCCTCCTAGTATGTAAACATTTTCTTTACTGACTTCGTAGGTAGAGCAAAATCCCGTTAAAGCTTAGGGTAGAGGCTTTTTTTGGATAATCCTACCATCTTTAATGCTTATTACTATACAATCCTTGAGGATTTCGTCATTCTCATCTCTACCCCCAATTAATAAGATTTCATTAGATTTTTCTACATAAATAGCTGTAAGATCATACCTAAAGTTACTTAATTTAAAGTTAAAGCTTGAAAAGGAATCTTCATCGATATTATATTTGATGATATCTTTTGTAAATATTCTTTTATATTCAAAAGAAGATTATTATTTCTATTCATGTGTAAACAATTGTTTCTAATTATTAATTTATTTTTCTTCACTTCTTTCTGCGAAATATCCTCCTATGAATAAGATACTATTACTTTGTGGCAGCATCACACAGCTAAATCCATAGTAACCAGGGTCTTTAAAATCTAGTAAATTTCTAGGTAAATTGTAATTTATCTTTTTAACTAACTCGCACTAGTTGTTGATTATCTATCCTAATGAATCGCAGTCATGTCCTCCTAATTACACCATGTTATAATTTAAGGAACATACTGCTTAGCTTTCTTGCTTATATGACACGTTATTTTAAGATTATAAATTTGGCTGTGGTTACTACATTGTATTTGAAATGCTATTAACTCTTGATCTGGAAGATTATGGATTAAGTGTTGGAGATGGTGAATTCAGAGTGTTTTTTACATTTAATGAGTTTACTTTATGTCTAACTTATTCGCCTTAATATTATTAAAGAGAAGTTTGTTATTAAAATACTTGTGATGACTAATTATTTCCCTTATCATTTTTTTTATAGTTTGCTAATAGGTATTTGTGTGTTGGCACTGGTTAATTTTTCTCAATCAATTTTTATTGCTATTTTTGCATAGTATCCTATATGTGATTTGGCATAAATTAGCTTACTTAAGATGTGGGGAATTAGAAGTTGTCAGTGCAGATATTTTGAATTTATGGTGATGCTTTTTAGTAATTTTAGTTATTTATTTACAACATTTCTTGTTAATCTGTCATTTCTTAATTTAAAAAGTTGCTATTTTATATTGCACCGGCATTCAAGCTTGATGGTTGTATTGGTTTTAAGTTATTAACACTTGAACATTGAGAAGATTTTACTTTTAATTTAAAGCTATTCTAAGCATCTTTATTTTTAGCTCTCTACTCTGCCAACTCCTTGAAGTTAAGTACCCCGAAATTAGCGCTTTGATTATTAGAACAAGAACTTCCACTATCTTCGATTCCTTAGAAATACTATTAACAATTATTATGATTGAATTCACTTATGTGTGAGCTCTATCTAGAAGATAATGGTTTGTCTATTTTTCTTTCAAAAGTGCAAAGCTAATTGTTGGAGTTAGATCTAGTGAGAGATAGTTTAGTCAAGGAGTCGTTTTGATAAGCAGGTTAATAATTAAGCTTATAGTCAATTCGTTCTGAGCATTCTGAAAATGAACGTGCACGAAATGAAGAGGCTTAGTTAAATTAATTTTATTATTTCTGTCTCACAGAGTCCTAAGATTGTAAAATTTGGTTTATATCTTTTTTTTAGTTAGACTGTGCATAGGAGTAATCTTGATCGCATATATTTTCATTATTTTTTTGTTGATTTGTTTAACTGTTTTATTACTCCTACCAAAAACGATCACATATATTTTAATTATTTTTTTGTTGATTTATTTAAATGTTTTATTATTCCTGCCAAGAACAATTTGCTTAACTTTGTTTTTAGTTCTCAACATTGTTTTATTTAATAAAATTTGATTATAATTTAGAGTTAGATGTAGGAGGTAAAGGGCTTATGTTTTTTGGAATACATTTCTATGATACTTGACCAGTAACACTTTCCTTATTGTCTCTTTATGACAGTATATTTTTTAAACTTTGAGCTGAGCTAGTATTTTCAAGCTAATGACAACTGGAAATATGATTTTAGTTTACTTGTTTATCTAAAGATTAACTTGAGTTATTTGTACCTTAAGGTTACTAGTTTAACTGAGAACTTGTGCATTTTTGCAAGCAATTATTTTAATTGTTGATCTACAAATAGTGTTATTCTTTCTGAGTATTGTTGTTATTAGAAATATTTTAGGAATTGTTATTACTTTAATTAATATATTATTAATTACTTTACTATTGATTTGCTTCTTAAATTAAATTACCTAAATTATTTCTCTCTTTACTAGTTAAACATTCAGTTAAATTCATCTTATTTATAAATTTAGTTTATTAAACTCCCTCATTATTAAAATCATTCTTACAATTTTAATTAATTTATTCTTCCTCATCATCTTATTCTTCATTGATAGTCCTTGTTGAAATGAACCCATGATTAGTATAACTGTGATAAAATAATCCTTTGTGCAGATTTTAATTATCTTGTTTTAATAAATTTGTTATTTAGTTTTCTTACTTTATACCAAATGAAGGAGCTTGCTAAATATTTTGATTTATTTTTGGATTAATTATATCATTATTGTTATCACTATCTTAACCATTCACAATATTTTCATTTTTAATGAATTCTGTCATTGAATCTTCTTTTCTATTATAAAAAGAACCTTTATTTTAACTATCTTCATTTTAAGTCAGGTTTTTTCTTTGAGTTTCATTTTCATTTAAAATATTTTGATTATTATGATGTGTGTTTTGTTCAAACAAATACTCTTATTTATTTTATTTTTATGTGTTCATTTCACTTTGATTGTTGTTCTGATTTAATTCAGCTATTTCGTTGTATCTTTTGTTTTAATTAATAATTGACTTATTCATTAATATGCTTTTGTGCTGGCTTAACTAATTAGCACTAGAATTTTGCATTTAGTTAGATGGTTAAACCTGGTTTGATTCAACAAAGCTTGAACTATGATTATTTCCTAATGGAGTTGCTTTCGTTTGATTAGTTTGCTATATTTAATTCGTTTAGCTAGTTTTATCTAGCTAACTACTCTTTTAAGATAGATATTTGGCTCTATAGCTATTCTAAGTTTGATTTATTTAGCTTTTATTTAGTTTAGAGCTGCTTTCTATTTTATCTACTTTTTACTTATTATTTAACAAATTACTTGATTATTAATTTTGATTAAATTAGCTTGTAGAGATACTTCCATTTTCAAAATTTTGGCTAGTAAATAATTACATTTCATTTGATGCTGAATGAGATATTGGTGAAGGATTAGTAAATAGGTTCTAAAATTCTTAAATATTTTTTTATTAAAAGAATTCTGTTGTGATTAAATTACGGTCTGAAGGAGACTGCTGACTTATTTATTCTTAGTCAATAGTAACTTGCTATTTAGGAATTACAGCTTTCTTGACTGAGTTCTGGATTTTATTTCTGAACAAATTTGCTTCACATTAAGACTATAGCATACTCCTACCTTCAATAGATATACTTTCAATTGTTTAAATGTTATTTATTTAGCTTAAACCGGTTATGTTATAGTTCAGAAATACTTAAGGAGATGCTTAAAATTCGCACTAATCGTAATTGTCTTAATTTAAATTATTATCTAAAGCATAATTTTATTAAACAGCACTGCTTAGACAAGCAGAAATCGGAGATGAGTAAAAAAGAGATCTTTATTACTACTATTAGTTTGTAGATTTTGATTAACCAAGTTAAAACTCTTAAATTATCTCATCATTTTATACAGACTAATCTAAAAATGTTTCCTTGTAGGTATTCTACCCCAAACCTGAAAGACTTCTCTCTCTGTTAAATAAATTTCTACTATTAAGCTTATTTAAAGGATTTGTTGCTGGGCTATTATTAAGGGAAGAGCTCATATGATTAACTATCTAAGTTTTATTTAAATTGTTGAATGTACTTTGCTGTTCTATGAAGCCTCCACATGAAGTAATTCGTTTTCTGTTTGTGTAAATCTACTTTCTACCAAAATCTATATTATCTGCAGAATAGTCTTTACTCTGTTAGAGCATTTCAGGATTAGTTATTCCCATTTTTATTCTCTTTGAGCTCATGGAATTTAACTTGAGAGCATCAGATGAATTAAATTATCCTAATCCAATACTCTTGTTTAAGATATTATTTTACTCAACAATTTAATCATGTTCACTTGTTTTTAGAGTATGCACCTTAGTTTAAGTAGTATTTTCAGTTTCAGCATTATGATCATCAGAGCTATTTAACTTTAAAGATATAATATCTTCATTTTTAAGTAATGACTGCTCTTTAAACTAAGGGCTTTCAACTGATTACAGTTATTTCATTTCGATATTGCTTTGGTTATTGCTTTTTTTTGTTTTTGAGAGTTAATTCTAAGACTGTACTTTGTTCCTTAACCTATTAATTATTGGAGATGAGTGGGTGTAAATAGATCCTTTGCTCAATTGTTAGTTTTTTTTAGGATTTAGTGGACTTGATTGCTATTTACTCTTTGTAGATTATTGAGGGTTTATTTACTGAATAAGCATGTCGATTTTTTTCTTTCTTTCTGGTGTCCTGCTTGTTTATTCTATAGTCTTTGAATTCTATTAAATAGTTTAAGTGGAATGCTAAAATACATTTTTCTTTACTATTTATTTTGGAATCTTTTGATTTAACCCCTTCAAATAGCTTTTCTATTCATCTCTTTCTTTTTCATGGTTCACTGTAAGCTTTTTAAATGAATTTAGCTCATTAGAAGTTTTATATTTTTTTAAATAAGGAATAATTTCATTTTATTATTTTGTTATTTTATCTTATTTTAATTAACTTGAATCCTCTTAAAATTATTTTTATTTTTTTTCTTTTTAAACTTAAGCCTATTCTGTTTGTAAGTTTACGATTTTTTTTTCTTTTTCTTTATCTGGGCTTGTCTGATGAGCGTCCTTATTTCCAATATTAAAATTAAATTTATTTAAAATATAAAAAATTTACCTATTTCAATTCGTTTTAACCTTCTAATTAGCCCTAAGAAGACGATTTTATTCTTGACTAATTCGAATCTGCGATGACCTTCTCTACAATCTAATTTTTTTTTTGGATGCAATTTTGTTAGATAAAAGTGTAATATATTTATTAAAAGAATTACCTCATCTTCTTTATTTTCACAAGAGCTTCCAGTGTAATACATAGATGAAGTTTAAAGAGCCTATGAAGAAGAAGAAAAAGATCTTTATTTAGATAACTTCTGAGCGAATAACTTAGTTTTAGGTCTTTGATATATGCTATTAAAAAGTAAATTCTAAAGAATCTTCATTAATAATGCATCTACATTAAGAGTCTCCAGCTGGAATGATTAAACATGAGTTTAATTATAAAAGACTTTAATTTCTTGAGAAATTTTATTCAAATTCTTCAAACATTTTTAAACCTGCATAAATGACATAGACCCATCAATAGCTTCAAGTAGAGCTAGGTCTTAGATATACCTCTCTGTTTTATTCATCTCGTTAGCTAAATTGAATTTTTTCTCTTCGTACTACTTTTAATAGCATTCCTTCTACTCATTATAACTTTACCTAAATTAATTCATCAAGTATATGAATCCACTCTCTAATTCCTAAATTGATGCAAAGTAAACTTCTTCCATTTCCCTTTGACTTTGCTGCGAAGACTCAAAATACATGTTAAGCTATTCTATAACGCTCTAAGCATTTTATTTAATCAATTTCAATTCTTAGTTAACTGTACATTCCGTTTCTTCTACAGACTTGTAGTTAATAAAGCTTTCTTAACTCATTTTATTAGGCTATCCTATCTCTATTAAGAGATTATTTATACCTTAAGTTACTTTATACTTTTTTGTATTAAATATTAGAACTTTGCCTTCTTTTTAATTAAAGTCCTACTTATTTTTTACTAGTATTTCTACTTAAATAATGTAAAATTCAATTAAATTATTTCTCTGTAAATATAATAAATCAGTTGATATGTTTATTTACTAATAGTAGGATTTATTTGAAAGAGTGTTAAATGAGTTTTATATGTATCAGTTAAAATATAATAAAATTAATTATTAATTCGTTTATTTTTAGTATTAACAAAATTTTTAGAATAATTGTACAAATCAATAACAAAATTTTTTGTCTTTATTTAAACATTTTCTAAATCTATGGACCTTATCTATTAAATGAATAATAATTAATGTTTATTACAAATTATGATTCTTTTGCATTTTTATATCATAAAATAATTTTACTGAGTTTTTATTGTTAAATTTATTTTATTAACTAGCATTTTCATTTATGAAAATTAAAATACTCACATATTGTATTTACTCTTATTTTAAATAAAAATATAATATATGAATACTAAAATTTGATAAGTATTTATTTTTATATGTTTCTTCTCTTTTTAAATCACAATCTATGATTACATAGCAGGATTTGTGGTATTCTTCTAATTTATGAGCAAAATATCTTTCTAAATATATAGACTATATTATATGAATCTCTTTTATTTAAAAAATTTTGGATTTTCAAATTTTCGGCAAATTCAGTTTTATAAATATACAATATTTGTGGAGATATTCTTTGTATGATATCATTCTTCAAACAAAATTCAGGTAAAAATATGTTACCAATAAATAGATTATTTATTTGAGAGTACTTTTAAATATTATGCAAATTATATGATTATATTTTGTGTAATTGATTCTCCATGCAATTAATCCAAGTATTTGCATAATTCTTCTTAGACTTTCTATTTTTTATTTATATTAGATATAGTTTTAAATATTTTGATCACATATCTATCCTTGTATTTTTTATTCATAGACTTTATTTAATTCAGGTTAAAACACTATAATTATCTTTGTAATATTTAATAAATCCTTAAGTTCTAGCTTAAATGGATTTATTTTAGATTTTGTTTTTCCCTTTTTGCTGATATTATAATAGTTTAAATCAATAAATATTATATTCTCATTTAAAATTTCATATTTATTATGAATTATCTGATTTTCTACCATTTACAACTTGTTACTTATTTTTGGAAGCAAAACTTTCCTCTCTGATTTTTATAAATCCAGCAATTTAATCAAATCATTATAACTCTGCTTATCTTTCTATTTTAATAACATAAATACTAAAGCTATTAATAAACATATGGACTCATTTGGACTATTAATATAAAAGAACTCGATTAATCAACCAATCTTAATAATATATCAAACAAGCAAACTAAAAACTAATAATAAAGAATAAAATGTTCTATAAGAAGTTGCTACTCCAAGCTTATGTATTTTTGAAATTCATCATTGATTTAAGTAGATAAATTATTTGATTTTATTTTATCAATACATACTATTTCATATTTTCTTTTAATAAGCTGTCAGCGCTAACCCACCTGTTACTCCTATAACTGTTTAGACATACTAGTTCTTTTATGATTCTAGTGATTTCACTTAATAGATTTACAGTGAGACTAACTTCTAAATCTTAAGAGAGTATGTTGAAAACTCTCTTACTAGCTATGATCAAATCACTACAAAATAATGTGACTAATATTTGCATTTCTTAATGTCAAATAACCTTTTAGATTTACAATATGTCAAGTTAAATGTGGAATTAGCTTCTCACTAATGGATTTAGGTTTAGTTAAACTTCTACAAAACAGGTTAGTGGGGGACAGAAGACTTTTCTGTGATAATAAACTAAAATGAATTTACCTACTAACAATAAAACGATCAAAAGATTTCTTGTTCTAATTGGTAAAACTATACTTATTAGTAAGTATCATTATAGAGTTAAGATATCTCTAATTCTTTGACTATAGTAGTTAAATCTAAGGCTAATATTGATATAAGAAAGTGGTCAATAGGGTAAATAAAAATCCAATCATTTAAAGTAATATTTTTTATTTAAAAATTATATTTTAAACATTTTAAATTAATTTTTTTAATAATCCTTTTATACTAAAATGATAAATAAATTTTTTTAATTTCTATTCATTTTTCTCAATAAATTAACCATGAAAGCTATAGTAATTATCATAGTTTATATTTTTTAATAAATAAATAAATAAATTATTAGTGCCCAAGTAATTCTTACTTTGACTAAAGTTTGTAATGTTTTTCGTGCATAGATGGATGCTAATCTTGTTATAATGATACACAGTGTTAAACATGCTAAGATGGGTATTATTTATAAATTAATAATAATTCTTGTGTAAAAGTAATAAGATTTTTTTTCTTTTAATCTTTTAACTTTTTTTATTTGATAATAAGAGTTGTGATGAAAACTAATATCCAGATAGCTCTAATAAATGCCAAAATTGCCAACCACAACCAGGTTGCTAAAAATGTAATTAGTAAAGTTGTACGTAATGTATAGATGCTAAAAAAGACCCACAATAAAATTGCTAAGCTTGTATAAATAATTTGAAAATTTAATCAGATTAATGCATAGATTGTCAAATACAAAATTGCCTAATTCTTGATCAAAAATATTGCTAATGTCAAAAATATACTCCTGAATATGAATGCTAATTAACTCATATTGAAAATTGTTCTACTTAAAATTATGTAAATGGGTAATGTATTTGCTAATAGTGCTCAAATGGTACTTTTAATAATAATGGAGTATGTACTAACACGTGTCCTTTAGGTTATGGTAAAAATGTTTAAACGAAGAATTGCGATAGTTGTACATTATAATATTGCAAAGATTGTTCATAAGATTACTAGTATTGTTAATTATGTCAAAGTGGATATCTTTATTATTCAGATTCTAACATATGTAAATAATAAAATTCTTGTTAAGATTCTTATTTTTAAGATAATGGTTAGTGTATTTAATGCTAAAGTTCTTGCTTAACATGCGATAGAAAATACACTTGTACGTAATGTTAAAACGATCTAGTTTAAATGAGTTATTAACTGCCATAATTAAAAATCCCTTAATAATATTCATGCTTCTAAAGTAGTGATACTAATTTTTTGTTAGTATGCAGTAATAATCTTGCCGCATTCTATCCCCGTTTAAAAGTAAAAAAAATTAAATTTTAATCTTAAAAAATATTAAAATGAAATAAAAATCTTTGAATTTGTTTGGTCCTAATTTTGTGAAATTATGTTAAATAAACATTATATTTTTAAAAATTTTAAATTAAATAGGTTAATTCAGTTTATTACGAAATACAATCTCAGAAAACTTGTGCAACTTCATGCCCTGATGGATATGGATATGATTCTGATTCATAAACGTGTAAATAGTGTATAGATAAATGCTATGATTGCAAGGGTAATTGGAAGACATGTAACTATTGCTAATAAAATTACTATCTTTATAATAACGACAGCACATATAAATGTGTTGATAGCTGTACAAATGGTTATTATATTTAAGGCTATTAGTGTGTCAATAACTGTGAATATGGATATGGTAATATAAACCCCAATGGTAAAAATGAGTGTTTACCTTGTAATGATCCTAAATGTTTAACCTGCGATAATAAATAAGTATGTTCTAAATGTTACTCTGGTTTATTAGATAAATCTACCAACAAATGTGTAGAGAGCTGCCCATAAAATTTTTATTACTAGTATAATACTTAAAGATGTGTTGAATGTTCATCTAATTGTAAATAGTGTGATAAGCAGGAAAATAATTGCATTTCTTGTCCAAGTGGATTGTTTTTTTTTTAAGACCAAATAAGTGGAAGAGGAACTTGCATGTAAAATTGCCCATCTTAGTATTTTGGATCTGAAGGTAAATGCAAATCTTGCCCTTAAAACTGCTAAATATGTGATAGCGAAGGAGTTTGCTAATAATGCTAAAAATCTTTTATGATTTATAACAAAATCTGTGTTTCTTGCCCAAATCAAGATATTCTCATAGATAATGTAAATATTTTATTTGTAAATTTTTCTTAATTATTTTTCATTAAAGTAATGCTAATACTGCAAAGATAAACTCTTAAGGATAGAAGATGGAACTTGTATTGTTAATTAAGATTGCGGAGTTGGATATTTTATTGAAAATGGCATCTGCAAAAAATGTGGTTTGATGAATGAAAATTGTTCTTCAATTAACTCTCAAGAAGAAATAAATAAATGTTCTTAATATTAAAGTGGTCAAGGTAAGTGTAAAAGCTGTTCTTCAGTAGCTACATATACAAAAAATGGCTGGTGTTTACCTTGTCCTGAAGGGTGTTCTTCTTGTAATTAATATGGTTAATGCTATTAATGTTCTTCAGAGGATTATTGCTATATAAAAGTAATCATATAATATTTTTAAACATATTTTTTCATTTGTTTCATATTTTTTTAATTTTAAAGAGTTTATAAATCTGTAGAAAAACAACTGCAGATCTCAGTTGCGATGATATGAATCAAAAAAAATGCACATAGATAAATGATGTAAACCATGGTTATTGTCTTAAATGCAGTGACGTTTCTCTGAATTAATGTGTAGTATGCGATACTAATAGTTTCTTGTACAATTCTGAGTGCTTGTAAGATTCTTTCTTATTTTCTTTTTTTATATAATATTTGCAGACACTCAAAATTTAATGAATTTAAATTTAACTAAATCTAAAAAACTTTAAAAAAATAAAAATTGTTTTCAGAATGAATTATTTTTGAATTTTTAAATGTATTTTTAAACTTAGTTTTCTTTCAATTTCGAATAAAAATTAATTTTTATTGATCAATTTTAATATAAAATATATTTAGAATAAAATGCCCAAAGAGTTATTTTGGAGACAGGAATATTTATGAATAAAAATTTATTTATTCAGGAGTTTGCAGACCTTATTGCCTCGAATCATATATTCACGATTCATCAGAGTATTGCTTCTATTGTCCAAACTCGTGCTCATGTAAATAATTAACAGATAGCACAATGGTAAGCTAATTAAACCAAAATTATTAATGCACTTAGTGCCTTGCTGGTTACAATAAAATATAGATATCTACAACATATAGTAACATATTTAATTGTGTTTAATAGTGCCCTGTAAACTACTATTATCTTGATTCTGCTAGTCAGTAATGTACTAAATGTAGGTAAGGTTGTTTAACTTGTAATGATGGTACAACCTGCACTAAATGTGATGTTGGATATTTTTTTTAACCTCTGGATAATACATGCCAATTTGAATGCAAGTCTGGTTAATATAAAGATAATTTTAGTAAATAGTGTCTCTAATGCTCTAAAAACTGTCTTAAATGCTACTCTTCTACCTATTGCTAATAGTGCGATAATCAATCTTATGCCAGCTAAAACTAATGTGTAACCAAATGCAGTGAAGGTTAATACCCAGATTATACAAATGGACAACTACAATGTAAACCATGTATAATTAGCAACTGCAAATCTTGTGCCAGCTAATCTAAATGTGATGTTTGTAATGATTCCACATATATATAAGATTAAGGATAGAAATGCGTTTCCTAATGCTCAGATGGATATTCAAAAGTTTAAATTTAAGGAGTTTATAAATGCATTAAAAATTGCGGATAGAGTCAATATCTTCCTATAGGTTCTGAGATTTGTACTCAGTGCCCTACAGGATGTATAAAATGCAATAATTAAGGCATTTGCAATTAGTGTAGACAAGGGTTTAAATATGATAACGTGAATAATATTTGCTCGTAATGTTCTGATATCCATTGCTTGAACTGTGATATTGATATTTAATAATGTCAAATTTGCTAATTTGGGTATCTTTACAACAAAAATACAAAAAAATGTATTACAGAATGTTAGAGTGGATAATATTATGATTCTATTAACAGCTTATGTGTTGGGTGTCCTGATAATTGCATTTCTTGTTCTAGTAAAGATGTTTGTGCTAATTGTAAAAAAGGTTTTTATATAGACCATAATAATAAGTGCTCTTAATGCAGCAACAATTGTATATCATGTTAAATAAACTCTGAATATTGTTTTACTTGCAAACCTGGCTATTAACTTATAAACAATTAATGTGTTATAGCCTGTGATTATTCCTGCCTAAAATGCTCTGGAAGTGGAGTTTCTTAGTGTCTTTCTTGCAATAGCTCTAGAATTCTCTATCTAGGTAGATGTGTTTGTAAAGAAGGATTTATTGAAAACGGATAACCTTAATGTTAATGTAACTCTTTTACAATTTATTTTTATTTTTAAATTGAAATTAAAAATATTTTTTGTTTATTGAAGAAAGTTTTTTTAATCTAGATAATTATTATAATTTTATTTAATTTAAAAAAAGAAGATACATCTTCAAGTTAAGGAATAAAATATTTACAAAATAGCATAACTAGTATCTAAACTGCTTTGATTGCTACAGGTCTACCTTTCCCAACTGGTATAAAAGGCTTGGAAATATCATCTATGGTTAGCTATCTTACCTATTCAAATACTTAGTATGAAGGAAAGGTGGATTAATACTTATAAATTCTCTATAATGATAACGTATCTCCCTTAATTCCAAATTACATTTTATCTATCTTCCCAACAATTAATGAGAATGATTCATAGAAAAATAATACTCAGCAGCAGAGAGATAAGAGAAGCAGAATTTTAGATCAACTGGTTGATGTAAATGATCAGTATTAATCTGACTATAGGTTTATGAAGAATTCTAAGACAATAAACTATCTGATTAATATTGCCCCTCTTCTAACAATATATGCTATTTTTGGATTTGTTCTATTATTGAAGTATCTTCTTTTTAGATTTACAAATCTCAGTTAAAGTACTTCAAAAATAGTGACTTTCATCAAATTTAATATTAGGAGCACTCTTTTCCTTTTAATTTTTTATCTTTCTTATTAGGAGCTATTACTAATAACACTTTTATAAATGTCTTCAATGTTTTAAGGAGGAGCACTAAACATAATTAGTTCTCTAATTTCGATAATTAGCGGTTTTACTATAATATTCATAATTAATTTGATTATTAAAATAGTTCTATTTACATCATATATTTCATTCCAAGAAAAATCAGAAAAGGTATTTTAAATATTAAAATTTACACATTTTTCTAAACAGTTTTTTTTTTATAAAAAGTATGGTCCACTATTTTATGGCTTGAAAGAAAGCAAGCTAGCTCATACCTTTTTATTAGTAAGGATACTATAAAAAACCCTCATTTGTATTATAACAGTTTTTGGTGGAAATAAAAATCTATGCTTATATTTTTTAATTATAACATCTCTTGCTTTAGTTTACGAAACCATTGTTAGACCTTTTAAAACCTTAATAACTACTATAGTAAGCCTAACACTGAACGGATTATATTTTTTGATTGTTTTGTTTGCATACATGATTGAAAAGAATCAAGGCGATTCAAATGCTAAAACTTAATACTCAGGTCACTTGGAAAAGGCTCTCCTTGCATTTATCATACTTAAAAACTCTGCTATAATTATTGAGCTTATTCTCTTTATCTTAATTATAATTAGAAGATTTAGATCAAAAACTGGGGTTTAAAACGAACGTAAAGATTCCTCTAATATAAGCTTTGACTTAGAGAGCTCCCTATAAAAAGAGATCATATGGAGAGATAATATACTCAAAGGAAAATAATAGATTTGGAAAATGAAGACAAGAAATATTCAGAATGAAAATAGCTTTGACACAAATACTTCAAATAACGCTGCTTAATCAGATTAATTGTGAAAAAGCAGAAAATAAAATTGGACATTTTAATGATTGAATATGTATGTTTAAATAATTTTAGATTTTTGTTTAAATGCCATAAAAAATTATTGTTTTTAAAAATTCAAGCAATTTTTATTTAGTTTACTATTAATCCAATTTATTGATAAAATATAATTGCTTTTTGATTTGTTTTTGTGGTTTATTTTTTATTCCTTATTTCAAACACTGATACTTTTTACCATTTAAAATGCTTATAATTATTAATACTCTACAAATATCTTTTAAAAAAGAATTAATCAAAATCAGAAAATCCCAATCAATATGTCAAGTAAAAAAACAATAGTAATTACCTTAATGTAAACCCCCTAATTTAAGAACTTTATAGAAATTTAGAATTTAGGAAAAATAGTGTTTTAAAAGGGCCCTGAATTAGGTAATGTATTTTTAAAAGAAAGGAATTTAAAATAAAATATTTATGTTATTTAATATATTAAATATGCGTTTTGAAAATAGTTGATTTTATTTTACTTTGCCTCAAAATAATTTTATCAAAAATATAGAGTTTATTTACTTTAATATTTATAAAAGAAATATCTTAAAATGAGAAGTTTTAAGGATTGAGGATTGGATTAATTTTTATAGTTTGCAAGGCAATTGACTTTTTGTTAAAATAAGAAATTGAAAGTTAAGTTTGATTTACTATATCACCTATATTTTACTATTTAACGCTTATTTATCTAAATTGAGTTTGGAGTGAATGATTTTTTTAATTAATTTGATGGTAAATAATGAATTTGTTTTAGTAAGCGTGAAATCAAATACTTTATATTTAATCTCAAGATTCTATCTTTGCTTCAAAAATACGATTTTTCTATTATCACATTTTTTATTAGATAAGTCTAATCAAATTTTTGTATAGTAAAAATAAAAAAGAAATATCTCAAATATTTTTAATAATAAAATATATAAAAATCCAGCTTGTTATTTTTGTTTTAATGTATAAAAAAGCTAATTTTTCTTCAAAGAATTTCTAAATTATTAAAAAAAGATATTAAATATTTATTTTCTACTTTAAAAAGACAACTTTTTACTGTTTTTTAATACAAACATTTTTTAAAACTATACTAGTTTGTAATTCGAAAAAAGGTTTGAATTTAATTCTTAATTAATTTTTATTTCAACTAGATATATGGTTTAAATATTTTTAAAAAAACCAAACAAATTATGTATTTTTAAAAAGATTGATTAAATATTGTGAAAGCTTACATAAACAGTTACGACTTCAAAAAAGGAATTGTTGAAAAAATCTATTAAATAAATGATTTCACTAATTAAAATCAGAATCTTCTAAACTCCTCTAAAAAATAATTTTATTTTTCTTACAATTAAAATAAATAAAGAATATTTTTTATTCAAAAACAATAAAATTTAAGAAAAATAAATGATTCAAAAAAAATCGAATAGAGTCATAAATATAGAAAGTCCACACACAGTCGAATTCTGCTTATTATGAATTATATTATCTTAAAATTTTGATATTAATTCTGTTTTCCTTTTGGCTTTTTTACCACTCAAGCTCACTCAATCAAATCATGAGTATTTTTATTAATTTAAAAAAAAATTTATTAAAAATAAAAAATAAGTAGAAGATTATATTTATCATAAGTATACATCATGAACAGGTTTAATTGTATTGTCCTAAGGATGAAATTTAAGTTAGCTTTTGTTCTGCTTTTGACGCTATTTGATTATAGTAATATTACTAAAATTATTTTTTTGCTTAATCGTAATAAATATAATATTTTACCTTTAAAAAAAGTGACCAAAGCTCAGAGTATTGATATTCCATAAAACTCAGATAAAATTGTAGGATGTTATCCGTTTTAAACTAACTAGAATCAGTCATGTTAAGCAAATTTAACATCCTATATAGTGTTGCTAACTTCTAAATGGTAAACCGTGCAGCCAATCTACAGTAGTTGCATATCTGAAAATGATACTATCTAAATCAATTTTAATGATACAATTAAATACTTAAGTTAAGAGTTTATTAATTTTGATTTAAACTTTAATGAAACCTATTATGATTTTCTCATTGTATCGTTAGATTTTATAAAATTCAGATTATGGTCAACAGAATCTGCTTATTTATAAGTGGATAATAAAACTATGTTTGATCTATATAATAATAGTAATTAAGGAAATCCTGATAAATATTGCACAAATCAAAACATAGTTGGAAACTCAACAAAATCTTCTTTTAGCGCCCTTATTGTTCCTACTAAGCTTAATAAGACATCTATAAGTATAGGATCAAAAGCAAATACACCAGAAAGAGAGTGGTCTATAAGCAATCTCTTATTTGAGCTTTATAAGGTAAGTTTTAAATGTTTAGAAGTTAACACAATAATAAATTTTTATCCATCCAAATAAAAAAAATTAATTAATTAAAAAATAACCTGATTTTTAATAATAAATAACTGGGGAAATTGAATATATAATTGAAGAAATCTTTAATATATTTAATCAATTTATTTAATCTTTAATGGATGGAAATTATTTATTAATCCTAATATCAAATTAATTTAATAAACAATATTTCTTTTCGCTTTGCACTTTCATTTTGGAAATCTTAATACCTCACATACTTTTTAAAGGCATTCATAAATATACTTTTTTAATTAATTTTAGCAAAGATAGTTGAATGGTTTTTTTCAAAAATAATTTTTTTTTTTATTTAATTTTAAATAATAGTGCTAAAAAGGGTTATTTTTCAACAAAACTTCTAGAATATGTTCTAATTGTCCTGACAATTGTGAACTCTGTCCTAATAGTAATTCATGCTCAAAATGTTTAAATAATTTTAACTTATTTAACTAGACCTCATGTCTTGAAGTATGTTTTCTCATTTTTAAAACCATTAATATTTGATTTATTTAAAAAAAGAAATGTCCTGATACATACTTTTCTACTTAAGGTTAATGTAAATAGTGTAATTAAATATGCAAAACTTGCGATTCTTCTAGCAGCTGCTTAAGCTGTTAGGATATTGGATTTCAAAATCATTGTTAAAGACCTAATAATTCGACTTGTAAATGTGATGAGTTAACTTAGCTTGGAAAATGTTTATAATAAAATCCTAATTGTAAAAATTATCAGAGCTAAGAAGGAGAAATTTGCGATTCATCATGTTCTTGCTAAGAATGTAATGATGGTTACTATTTGTAGGATAAATAATGTGTACTTAATTGCTAATATTATTATATTTTGGATTAAAAGAAATGCACTAGTACATGTCCTAACAATTATTTTTTAGACTCTGATAATAAAAATTGCAAAAATTGCACATAGTAATAACTCAGTAAAAAATGCTCATGTGGTTTTCTCAGCGTTAAGTTATAAGGCATAAAAGATTCTGTGTTATGTGTTTCATCAAATTCATAAGATACTGATATCTATTAAAAATGCACCGTAAGATATTTAATTAAAAATTTCTTTCATAACAAACTTTTTATTATAAATTTTAAAAATAATTTTAATTTAAATTAAATTTTTTAATCAAACTGCTTTATTGTTTATGTAAAAACTATATTCTTTTTTGCTTTATGAAATAAAATAGTGGATTGATTTAAATTTTTTGTTAAAAAATTATTCCAATAATAACATTATTATTTTAATTAAATTTTTAGCAAATGAATTTCTAATTTTTGTAAGTTTCATAAAATAATTACTAATGTTTAAATAAATGTCCTTCATTAATTGATGATTAAACTAAAGATCCAAAAAAACCTGTTAAATATTGCAAAGACTGTGTTGTAAAATATTGCATTAATTGTGTGAATTAATAGTGCTAAAAATGTTTAGCTGGTTACACTTACATTGATATAAAAAATGAATGCTAGTAAAATTGCTCAGATACAATATAAACAAATTGTTTTTGCTTAGATGGTTATTACTTAAATAACCTTAAATAATGCCTAAAGTGTTCTGATTAATATTGTTAAACTTGCACCGATAATACTTAATGTTAGGTATGTAAATAGAATTACTATTTAATTAATGAAAAAAATTGTGTCACAGAATAAGATTGTAATGTTTATGGTTATACATATGGTGGTAAATGCCTTTAGTGTTAAGATTCTTATCATTGTAAAACTTGCACTGATAAAAATAATTGCACATCTTGTAAAGAAGGTTTTTATTTGTTTAATAATACCTGCTATGATAAGTGCCCGGATGGATATTATATAGATTTAACAAACTAAATATGTGTCAAAAATTGTACTTATGGGCATGATGAAACTAAATGCATTAAATGTACAAAATTAAACTGTAATTAATGTTCAGTCAAAAATGGTGAGGAAACTTGTTCATAATGTAATAGTAGCTATTACTTAAATTAATAAAACGATTGCACTTAATAATGCCCAGATCAAACATTTAAAGATTAAAAATTAAATATTTGTTCTCCTTGCATTAATAACACTTGTTAGTCCTGTAAGGATTAAACAAATTGCCTATCATGTCCATATAATAAATTTTTAATCAAAAGTAATAATATTACTTAATGTGACACCTGCGAAAACGGATTATATTATGACTAAGATAATTAGAAATGCGTCCCTGTTTGTTCTAAAGGAATTGGAGTTTTAAATAATTAAAATTAACTTATATGTGTACCTTGCCAAGACACAAATTGTTTCCAATGCACTCTTGCATAATCTAATAACTCTGGATAATAAGGAAATAACTCTTAAATATGTCTAAATTGCCAATAAAAGTCTCTTTATTAAGGTACCTGTATTGATTGTCCAAGCTAGACATACTTAGATACTAACACAAATTCATGCTAACTTTGCTCAAACTAATGCAAAACTTGCTCTTCATAATATAAATGTTCCTCTTGTTTGGATGGATTATTTCTGTACTAAGACACTTGTGTTCCATAATGCCCAAGTGGTTTTTATTAAGATAAAGATTAAAACAAATGTTCTTAATGCCCTCAAGATAATTGTAAGATTTGCGATAAAAATTAATGTTACCAGTGTTAAGATAATTTTGCCTAGATTTCTTCTCAAAGCGCTTGTATCCCCTGCCCCTCTGAGTAATACTTTTTAGATAAGGTAATTAAAAAACTTTTAAGTTTTTATGTAACATTTTTTTTAATATATTAAAATTAAAGTCTTGCAAATAATGTGTTTAATCATCTTACCTAAATTTAAAAACTTAATAATGTGTAACTTTAGACTAATGCACAAATGAATATTATATTGAAGGTAACATATGCAAGCCTTGCAAATATTAATAAGATTGCAAAGCACAGACTTCTTTGAGTTAAAAGTAAAATTGTAAAATGTAAAATTAAAAAATGTGCATAAGCTGTGCAGATGGATTTTAACTATCAGATAATGGTTTTTGTGAACCTTGCCCATAAGGTTGTAAAATATGTCAAAAAAATTAGTGTACATCTTGTATTGATAGATATTGCCTTGTTAATGTAAAATAAATTTAATTATTTTATCAATATTTAAAATAAAATAATAAAAAAGAGCTAATGTTATCTCATATCAGGTAGCGATGGGGAGCACACTGTATCTACATGTGATGACTTTTAGACAACTTGCACATAATATAATAAACCTGATTATGGAATTTGCTTGAGATGTATTAAAGGTCCATAACTTTGCTCAATGTGTGACTAAAATTCCTACTTATATAACTCTGAATGCAAGTAATTTAAATAATTCATAATAATCATATTAATTAACATATAGAAAATCACTAATAACAAGCTATTTAGTTAGTTAACTCAAATTTTAAAGAATTTTATTGAAATTATATTTAAAATTTTTAATTTTTAAAATAAATTTTTTTTGAAAATAATAATGATTAGCATATGTATATAATATATTTTTTATTTTATTTGAAAAAAACAGATTAAAATGCCCTCCTGATTTGGTTGCTGATAAAAATATCTACTTAGAAAAATTTATTTATTCAGGAGTGTGTAGAAACTCTTGTTAAGAAGGCTATAAAAAAGGACCTGATGAAAAGTGCTTTTATTGTCCTTTTTATTGTACAAATTGTTCTCCTTTAGAAGATTAAACTTTAGCAATATAACTCGGGTAAAACTATAACTGTAATAGTTGTAATTAAGATGATAATAATACTCCTTATTACTTGCTTTAAATTTACTAAACAGGATAAATAAAAGTAAATAATTGTGTTAAAAACTGCCCTCTTGGTTATTTTATTGATAATTAATCTTAATGCCTTTAATGTGGTGAATTTTGTAATAAATGTAGTGATGTATAAACATGTACTAAGTGCCAACTGGGATATTTTTTAGATTATAATAATAAGTGTGTCATTACTTGCTAAACAGGATATTATTAAGATATTTCTTAAAATAAGTGTATTAAATGCTCAGATGATGATTGTGCTAAGTGCTCACAAGCTGGATATTGCTAATAATGTACTAAAAAATATTTAGTTGACGGAAAGTGTTAAAATGATTGTCCACCTTACTAATATAAATCAGAAGTAGATTAAACTTGTCAAAAATGCCTCCCTTATTGCTTAAAATGTAGTGATACTAAATCTTGTGAAAAATGTTAGTAAGATACATATTTATAAAAAGATTAAAATGGTACCTTTAGTTGCTAAATAAATTGTCTTTAAGGCTATTATCCTGAAATTTCTACTTAAAATTGTCAAGCTTGCGATATTAACAATTGTATGAAATGTTCCAAAAAAAATTAATGTGACTTATGCAATAATAATTACTTTTTATAATTAATTTAAGATTAGAATAACTAATAAAATTATTCATGTGTTAGTACTTGCAAATCTGGCTACTACTAAAACTAATAAAATAGATAATGCATATAGTGCTAATCAAATTGCACTTCTTGTCCAGATGGAGTTTGCAAATCTTGCATTTAAGGTTTTTTTTTAAATATAAATGTAAATCAGTGTATAAAATGTATTGATAATTGTGAAGTATGTGAAAATAGTAGCTCTTGTAAAAATTGTTAAAATGATTATTACTATAATGAAGTTTCTAATT